>JAYMFT010396668.1:0-19253 GCA_038088735.1 Panulirus argus
CTCCTGGCGCTACCTTGCCGGCGCGGGGGTTGGCAATGCTATTTCCCTGGGGGGCGGGGTGGCATCAGGAGTGGATGTGGGCGAGCAAGTCTAAATATGTACATGTGTGTAAGTTTATGTGTATGTATGTATATATGTTGATATGTATATATATGTGAGGTGCATATGTGTTCATGTATGTATATATGTGTATATGCGGGGGGATTGGTTTTTCTTCGCCTGTTTCCTAGCGCTGCCTCGCTGACGCGGGAAACAGCGATCAAGTATAATAATAATAAAAAACAATCATCCATTCTGAAGAGAAAATACTGATAAAAAATAATATTGTCTAACTCCTTCCATTATCCCAAGTGTATTCTACCTAAGCATTTATTTAATAAGAAATACATGACTATTTTCAAAAATGCTTACATTTGTAACAAAATATTTTGTTAATTTGCCTGTCAATGGACTGAACCAGGGAATGTGAAACGTCTGGGGTAAATCAAGGAAAGGTCTGTGGGATCTGGATGTGAATAGGGAGCTGTGCATTAAACATGACAGCTAGAGATTGAGTGGGAGTGGATGTGGCCTTTTTTTGTCTGTTTCCTGGCACTACCTCACTGAGGCAGGGGGTGGAGATGCTGTTTCCTGTGGGCCGGGATGGCTCCAGGAATGTATGAAGGTGAGCAAGTATGAATATATACATGTGTATATGCATGTGTATGTATATGTATGTATATATGTATATGTATGTATTGGGCATATATGTACATGCATATATATATGTGTGTATATGAGTGGATGGGTCTTTCTTTGTCTGTCCCCTGGAAATATAAAGATTCATCTTTTGGTTTGATAAATATTTTTATCAATAAAAGAAAAAAAATGCAATCTCTCAAAGGGAAGAGGTAATATAAATCATCACCACCCCAATCCAAGAAAGTCCCTCTAGGGGATCATATAATTCTACAAATAATAGTCGTATTTTAAGTGCAAGGTATGTATATTTCTTTAACGTTTCATCAATTTTCCCACTGTTATACATCCATTCAATTTGTTTGGCAAGATTATCAAATTGTGCATTTCTATATTCCCTAAGTAACTGACATTCCTGTACATAATAGGCAAGGTGTGGGATCTGGATCTTCTACTTTCTTTATCTAGCTCACTTCTCACCCTTCCTAGTTTCCAGTAATATTTATAACTGAATCCTAACCTCATAAACACTATGTTCTTCCACCTACTCATATCTTTCCCATATGTAAAATCTGTGTTAAGAACATGTACTTAATGTTTCATTGTTTCACTCTTCTCATATATTTTGCTCCTTCTTACTCATCTTCTATTAGTTGTTTTTCCCTTATTTTGTTCCTTAACTTGTCAGGGTTTTAATAAATATAATATCTACATCAGCCTTTTCAGTGGCTCTTTTGGCTTCTATGATAGTCACTTCATTGAGTGCAACACCCAAGTGTACGGGAACCCATGCAAATTGAACAATATCACCCTGTTTTCTTATTTCATGAACCAAGTTTCTACAGACACTAGTAATATGTTAAAAAACTGGCCTCTGGCTGTTCAACGAATGCAAAGCTTCCCAGCTATCGTTAAACATTTTCACAACCTTTTCCAATCCTGTTAATATTGCATATAATTCAGCTCAAGTTGATGATATAGAATTGCTCAGCCAAAGTCCAATTTTGGTGATCCCAACAACCTTGACCTGAGTAGTGCCATTTAAAGATCCTGCACTGCTTCTTATTACGACTGAACCATCAAAGTATATATGTAATTTTTTTAGGTACATTACCAATCATCTTCCCTTACAATGCCTTCATTTCTCATTTTAGTACATTAAACAGTAAATTACATGAACCATAAGCCTACAGTTATGTGAGTGAACTCACTATTATAGTAGCTGACTGGAGCTGAACTTGATGTGAAGTGATTTCTTCTTCAGATATGCAATAACATTCCCTATTTTTGCTCAATTTCTTAATCTTATTGATGGTTTTATAATCATTCAATTACATGTTGCAGTAAACTACATGAACCATTAATTTAAGGTTTGTACATGTATTTACATGCACAAACATAGCTACATTAGCCACACCCACACACGGCTATAATGGCCAACCATGGCTGAATTTGTCATAAATTAGCAATCTCTTCTTATGAAATAAAATTTTCTGTTTTATGTTATTTTACCTTTATAATGTAATTGTTTTATATATTATTCCATTACATTTTTCAGTAAATTACACGAACCACAAGTGTAATGTGAACATGAATATACAAGCACACACGTACATGTATACAAAAATGAGTCATTATATCTAAAGCATGCCTATGCTGTTATAATAACTAAACACAGCTAAACTCATAAGAACTGAACTTTTCTTCAATTACATAATTATAATTTCTATTTTTGCATAGTTTTTAGACTAAACTATTTTGTATTTTATTTCATTTTGTAGTAAATTACATGAATAATAACCAGAAAATTTATGTATATGTAAGATGTATACAGGCATGAGTCACTAAGTGGAGAACTCAAACAACCACAGCACCTGACAACAGAATGGCAGTTTTCTAAACCATAGAAATTTTGCTGAACTAGGTCAAATTCTGTTTTTTCTGAAGACATTTCAGTTGCCTCAAGTTATGGTGATATACATTATCATTAAAAGAAAATACTCTTTTAGATAAGGGAAATATATACATAAATGAATTCCATTTTTCCTATTCTGTTGTAAATTGAAGCAGTGTCGCAATTCAATACAACGTACTCTAATTTTTAAGTGTCTTTAGTCTGAGATCTTGCAACTTGAGGCTTCCCAGTACTTGAATGCCTATTCCAGGGGATACAACAGAAACAATACTACCCAGATATATCCTGCATTTTACAAGTGACTGAAAAGTGAGGAAATGAAAATCCTTCTCTCATGTATTACTACTTTCACAAAGGAGGCACAGAAGCCAGGTGAGGATTTTACCTCAAAGACTCAGTCAGGAAAGGCAAACTCAATATAGGAAGAAAAAATAATACAGAATTCTGATAATTTTTCGACTACTTCTGTCTGATATTGCTGCATTCACTTCATAATATCCTGTTGGATAGGATATTCCACCTACATACACTTGTATGTCAACTCTCATAACTTATTTTTTCCATGATTAACAGCTTTTCCTTTGCATATACCCATCATATTGAATCATGTCAGGACATATGAATAAAATAAATCATAACTGACTCCATTCTCAGTTTACAAGAAGCTCCCAAAAATCACTCACCTACATCCTCAAGTTAATTATTTGTGTTAAACAGAAACATGGATTTGTACACATTATTCTTTATAGGGACCAACATTGCACAAGCAAATATGTCCCAGTCATGGTCTATCTCAGGAGAAAAAAAAAAAAAAAGGTATCACAAAAAGAACGACGGAATTAATCAGACCTCCTCAGGAGTTTATAGACCTGACTTGGAGGTAGAAAGGTTGTAGGAAAAGGGGAAGACAAAAGAAGAAAGAGAAATCCAAAGCTTGTTCAAAGAAAGAAGTAGCTATTACAATTGTCAGTCCTCATGTGGCCAGTTACAGCCAAATGCACATCATGGGTCCAAGCCTTGGTGGTAGGGACACATGCAAGCAGCTAACGAGAAGTAGCCAAAATGATACCTTTTCTACAGAAAAATGGCATTAACATCATGGTGGACAGAAAGAGATAGTAGGATGTAGATAATGCTTAGAGAATTAATGCAAAGCCAGATTTTTTTATTCACTTCTGAGTAATAGAGAGGTGAAGGAAGAGCCACCCCAAATATGTGAGCAGTATCCCATACAGGGGTGAATAAAACCCTTGCAGATATAAAATATCCATCTATCTATCTATATTTCTGATGCCCATTCCCTCTAGGAACTCCCATCAAGAAGGTGGCCATGGCAAAAGTCTCCACTTATCCCTGTCCTTACATGCCTCCCTCTCATACACTATACCATGCATTCTTCCACCATTTCTCTCCCTCCTGTATTCCTCCACTCTATATCCCCATGTCACATGTAGTCTTCCTCTCACACCAATCCCTTTAACTTAACTATCATACACTCTCCTTGTAAACTCCCAGTCTTGCATACTTTCCACATGCCCAAACCACCTCAAAGTATTATGTTTCACTCACTCTACCACTCCACAATTTATTCACTTTGTATTCCCTGCCATACCACATCTTTCATACACTTCTTCATTTCTTTCTTCATTCCATTTAGTCATACCAAATGCTCTTCTCAAGTAGTTCCTTTCCACAGCCTGGATTTTTGACCTCTGCAACTCATTCCGTGTTCATGTTTCGGCTCCATAGGTCAGGTTTGGGAGGACTATGCTCTTCTACCCTGTACTGCTTTCACCCTCATCTCTCTTTCCATATCACCAAACTTACCTAAGTTAGCTCCTAAATACTTAGATTCTCTCACCTCTTCCAGTCTTTCTCCCCCCCCATATCCAAAATACAATTTAGTACACTTTCTTCTTTCACTCTATAAGGTTTTGCAAAATCTTTACTTTAATTCTGTTTCCTTTCAAGCACCATTACTTTACTTTTACTTGCATTTACCTTCAATCACCTATGCTTACACACATCACAAAACACACTTACAACCTTCTGCAACTCCTCCTCACCCTCAGCAAACAACACAGTATCATCTGCAAATAGGCTTGTCACTAGCTACCATACCTCACCACCACACTCCATCTCTGCAACCCCTTTCCCAAGTTTTGCTTTTACCTCTCTTATCACTCCATCCATATGTATGTTAAAAAGCCATGGTGACATCACTCTATTGTGCCACACACCCATACAGAAACCAAAACTTTTGCTCAACTCTCAACCTATTTTTACACATGGATTTGTTCCTCTGTAGAATGCTCACACCATCCAAGAGTTGTCCCTCTGCAACATATATCCTTAATACATCCCATAAAGCATTCCACTCGAATCTGTCACACATTTTATCTAAATCCAAGAAAATTGCATATAGAATCTTACCTTTTGCAGGATACTTTTCCACAGTCATTTGCACCACATAAATCTGATTTACACATGCCCTATCTTTCCTGGAACCCTCTTGCTCCTCATTTATTCTGCTTTCACTCACTTCATCACTATCAGTCAACATTCTTGCATACACTTTTCCTAGCATACTTAACAGTCTTATTCCCTTATAACTGCTACATACATCCCTAGCACCTTTTCCTTGGAATAAAGGAACAATAATAGCTTTCACCCAATCCTCAGGCACAACCTTCTGTTTCCAAGCTAAATTACATATCAGATGCATCCATTCTATCACACTTTCTCCTCCATACTTCAAATTTCAGCTATAATCCCATCCACTCCAGGTGCCTTTCCTATCTTTAGCCTCATTATTGCCCTTTTTACCTCCCTTCTTGCTACAGGCCCGTGCACTTGTATCCTTTTTCTTCCATACTCCATACCCATGTATGTAGCAACTGCTGTCTCACCTTCTCCCACATTCATCAGTTCATCAAAAGACTCTTTCCATCTTCCTTTAATTTCTCCTTTTGATTCAGGAACTCCCCTTCCTTACTTCCCACATTAACATCTCTACTCTTAAATCCACCTCTTTCCGTTTTCACCTTTCAGCACAATTTCTCATTTTCCCTAAACTTTTCACTAAAGTTTCTTCCAAAATAATCTACTCTTTCTCTGCTTTCCTCTATCAGCTTCTTAACATTGCACTTACACATTTTATATTCTTCTCTTCTCCTTTGCTGAACTTCCAGTGGTACATTCCTTTTGAGCAATCTACCATATGCCTTTTTCTTCTCTTCCAAAGCATTTCTAATCTCTTCCGTCCAACATGCATTTCCCTTTTTGTTCATATATCTTGTGACCTTGTATCAAAATCCTACTTCTACAACCTTTAAAGTTTTTCTCTAAAATTTCAAACACCTCAATACATGACTGCATCCCTACATCTACTGTATTTCCATCTAAACTTTCAGTCACCCTCCTTACATCCTCCTACTTGCATTCATTCAGATTCATCTTCTTGCTTACCTACCAAATCTTTTACCTCTCCATTCTTCCTTACAACATACCTCCACTTCTCTATGATCCTCACCCCCTACAAGAACTGCAAAATGGTCAGAGTTTCCAAAGAATCCTCTCATGACTCTAGCATCTAGCACAGCCTTTCTCAACCTTTCATCCACTGCCACATAGTCAATGTAACCCTTTTGTTCTCCTTCCATTGTCTCTCATCCATGTGGATCACTGTGCTGAGAAAAGGTATTTGCAAGGAATAAACCCATTTGCCAACTATCTCACTAATTTCATCTCATTCCACCTTCACATTCATTACAACCAACTTTCTCTCCTTCTCAGAACTATTTATGAAGTCAGTCAAATCTCTCCAGAAATACTTCATTTCATCCTTTACTCCACACAGTCTTCATAATCACAGGCAAATATACACATACCCATGCATACTTCACATTTCCAATCTTTTCTTTCACCCACACTATGCTTGATCTGTTCCATCAATGCTCTGTAACAACTTCCCTCACCCTCATTGATAACACAGTGGCACATCCTTCTTTCCCTCTTTCCTGATAATTTTCTCTCACTATCATCCATACCACTCCTCCTTCTTCACCCTCCCATAACTAGCATTCATCATATCCATTTTCACTCCCTACACCCTGCCTAAGGATATGGGTTTCTCCAATCCCCATCATATCCAAACTATAACTAATAAATTTCTCCACAAGCTCACTCCATTTACTCTCCCCAGTCACCCTATTCCATGCAGAGCCATCACCCTAAATCACTCTTCCCTTTTACTTCCTGGCATAACTAGTAGACTACAGAGCAACTTCTTAACTCTTTTGTGCCTCAACCATGACAGGCCACTGGCAGAGGGCAACTCCAATATAGTGTTTCCCATAGACAGCGGGAATCCTAAATCATCTGAAAAACTAACCCAGCACAACTCAAATGTTTGTTTTTGAAAAACTTTTATTGCCCTGATGGAGTTTGAAAATTCCCCCCTCCCCCCTTCTGTTCCACCCCTAATAACGAGGTCATCATGAGGTGGGAAGAGATTTGGATACTCTAGAAAACTAGAGTATCGCCTTGAGGCACTGAAATTCAAAACTTTCCCTAGTTTTGAGCCCGTACCACAATAGCAGCATCTCATAATCTCACCGGTTACAGTACTACCACTGTGCATTACTGAGGTAGTGACAGGATACATTTAGTACCTTCTAATATGTTACTTAATTTGATTGCTGCTTTTACTGAAACTGAATTGATTGCACCGTCAGTTTCCTGTAAAAAAGGAAGCAAAGACACTTGCTCACAGCATGCTTTAAGTCACAGAGGTAGGTCTACTTACATTAGAGGCAAATTTTGAGTGTAACAGAGAGATGCTACTGGCACAAGCAATCAGTACGCAGGGGTGACCACAATAATGCGATCGCTAAACACTGTTATGAAAACGATCACCCAGTAGACCTTAATAACCTAGTTATTCTTTATCCATCTGAAGATTACACAACACATAATATCATTGAAGCCATCTTGATTGCTATTACCAAGAACTTTAATTTGTCCCCGGGTAACTTCAAAGCCCATCCTATCATCAACCAAATCATTATGAAAGAATTGACAAAAGACGAAAATATAAAAACAGTGGGCCTGAACACATCTAGCCACCCAGGTCAACCCCCCCCCGCCAAACCCTTCTTAATCATTCTTCTCTCTCCTTTCAGAGGTCACGGTGGGTCAGGCCAGTGTGGTTTCTATGAAGGGAGAGGGTGGATATGGCTCCTGGTGTGATGTGAGATTTAAATAACTTTATTAAGATTTGTCACCTGATGAGGTGGACTGTCTCCACGAAACATGTCGTGCCACATGTATAGATAAACTACAAGTTAAACAAAACTCTTAAGAACTCCTACTGAAGTGCGATTTCACCTTCATAACTGCCATCACGGACTAGTGTGATAATATATACACCTTTCAAGTTATCCATACATTACTTTTAACCCTTCTGATTTGTACAACCAATGGTGCTAACTCTTCTGAGTTGCCCATGGTCTGCTACCTACTCTTCCGAATTTTCCACCTGTTGTTACTACCACTTACAAGTTGTTTTCCCCAAATGACAACCCTTCCGAACTATACATCCCATTCCTGCTAACCCTTCTGAGCTGCCCACATACACCAAAGCATCATAATTACTAATGTCATGCAAAATCAGATTTTTGGAGAAATTGTCTTTCTAGATTTTAATTTTTGATCATCTAAGCTTGGTTACATTAGAAGTATACCCTTATCTACACTAGCCCATTTTGAAAAACTAAAACTAACGATTCTTCCTTAACTCAATTTCACAAACTATTCACTGGAGTTTTGACGACATATTTAACTTTGTTATATTTGATTCCTCTTAATATATATGTTACTCAATTCAGTTGGCACTTTCACCAAATATGAGGTGATTGCACACTCCTCCCGTGAGTGAAAGGACGCAAAAGAGACTTGCTCAAAGGATGTTTATAAGACAATATTAGTTTATTTGCATTTTACTTTTGATTAACATTCCCCTTCTCAAAAGCCATACCCACTTATTGTGACTTAAAAAACAAATACTGGTATTAACCAAGTGCAAATGCCTTTCAAATTATCCATGTATACATTACTGTTAACACCTTTAGAGTTGTCCTACCACTATGACAACCCTTCTGAGTTGTCCACCCACTGCAGCCAACCTTTCCGAGATGTCCATGCAATATGCCAACCCTCTTTGTTGTTATACCACTGATGTAAACCCTTCCGAATAGTGTTCCCTTCCCAACTATCCACCCCACTTCTGCTAACCCTTTTGAGTTGTCCTCATAAAGGGAAAACATCAAAATTCCTCACGCTTGGTAAAAATTTTTAGGATAAGTGTTGTTCCCCAATTTTATTTTTTGATCACCGTAAGTTGTGGTCAGCAAGGTTAAGTTAGGCTTGTGCATAATGTAACCTAGAAAACTTTGGGAGAAAGAGGGACAAATCTTTAGATGATCCATAATATTCAATCATTAAGACTAAACTAACAATTAGATACCACATAAAGAACTAAAATAGTAGAGGTTTCATGTTATACTGTAGTGTTCGATGATTTTCAGTTTTAATCATCATGACAACATCAACAAATGTATCCCAAAAAATGAGACTCCATGTTTAGCATTTTCTTAAGCGGTCAATGAGTTTATAGAAAGAATATTCTGGTGCTACTATAGTATGCGGTCTACCACTGTATCAAACATTATAGCATGCGGTCTACCTCATTTACTACCTAACCTAACCTAACCTAACCTAACCTGACCTGACCTCACCAGACCTGACCTAACATAACCTAACCTGACCTGACCTAACCAAACCTAACTTGACCTGACCTGACATAACCTGACCTAATCTAACATAACCTGACCTGACCTAACCTGACCTGACGTGACCTAACCTGACCTAACCTAACTTAACCTAACCTGACTTAATCTAACCTAACCTAACTTAACCTAACCTGACCTGACCTGACTTAACCTAACCTAACCTAACCGAAACTGACCTGACCTAAACTAACCTAACTTAACCTAACTTAAACAACCTAAACCTAAACCTAACCTAACCTAAACCTAACCTAACCTAACCTAACCTAACCTAAACCTAACCTAACCTGATCTAACCTAACCTAACCTAACCTAACCTAACCTAAACCTAACCTAACCTAACCTAAACCTAACCTAACCTAACCTAACCAACAACCTAACCTAATCCAACCTAACCAAATCAACAACCTAACCAACCTAACCTAACCTAACCAACATCCTAACCTAACCAACAACCAAACCTAACCTATCCTAACCTAACCAACAACTTAACCTAACCTAACTTAACCTAACCAACAACCTAACCTAACCTAACCTAACCTAATCAACAACCTAACCTAACCTAACCTAACCAACAACCTAACCTAAACTAACCTACAACCTAAACAAACCTAACCTAACCTAACCAACAACCTAACCTAACCTAATCTAACCTAACCAACAACCTAACCTAACCTAACCTAACCAACAACCTAACCTAACCTAACCTAACCAAACCTAACCAACAACCTAACCTAACCTAACATAACCAACAACCTAACCAAACCTAACCTTACCTAACCGAACCAACAACCTAACCTAACCTATCCTAACCTAACCAACAACCTAACCTAACCTTGCCTAACCTAACCTAACCAAACCAACAACCTAACCTAACGTAACCTAACCAACAACCTAACCGAACAAAACCTAACCTAACCAACAAACTAACCTAACCTAACCTAACCTAAAGAACAACCTAACCTAACATAACATAACCAACAACTTAACCTAACCTAACCTAACTTAACCTAACAAACAACCTAACCTAACCTAACCTAACCTAACCAACAACCTAACCTAACCTAACCTAACCTAACCAACAATCTAACCTAACCTAACCAACAAACTAACCTAACCAACAACCTAACCTAACTTAACCAACAACCTAACCTAACCTAACCAACAACCTAACCTAACCTAACCTAACATAACAAACAACCTAACCTAACCAACAACCTAACCTAACCTAACCTAACCAAACCAACAACCTAACCTAACCTAGCCTAACCTAACAAAAAACCTAACCTAACCTAACCTAACCTATCCAACAACCTAACCTAACCAACAAGCTAACCTAACCTAACCTAACCAGCAACCTAACCTAACCTAACCTAACAACCTAACCTACCCTAACCTAACCTAACCAACAACCTAACCTAACCTAACCTAACCAATATCCTAATGTAACCCAACCAACAACCTAACCTAACCTAACCTAACTTAACCTAACCAACCTAACCTAACCTAACCAACAACCTAACCTAACCTAACATAACCTAACCTAACCAACAACCTAACCTAACCTCACCAACAACCTAACCTAACCTAAACTAACCAACTACCTAGCCTATTCTAATCTAATCTAACCAACAACCTAACCTAGCCTGACCTAACCAATAACCTAACCTAACCTAACCTAACTTAACCTAACAAACAACCTAACCTAATCTAACCTAACCAACAACGTAACCTAACCTTACCTAACCAACAACTTAACCTAACCTAACACAACCTAACCAACAACCTAACCTAACCTAACCTGACCTAACCAACAACCTAACCTAACCTAACCTAACAAACAACCTAACCTAACCAAACCTAACCAACAACCTAACCTAACCTAACCAACAACCTAACCTAACCAAACCTAACCAACAACCTAACCTAACCTAACCTAACCAACAACCTAACTTAACCTAACCAACAACCTAACCTAACCAACAACCTACTAACCTAACCTAACCTAACAAACAACCTAACCTAACCAACAAACTAATACCCTAACCTAACCAACAACCTAACCTAACCTAAATTAACCTAACCTAACCAACAACCTAACCTGACCAAACCTAACCAACAACCTAACCTAACCTAACCGAACCTAACCAACAACCTAACCTAACCTAACCTAACCAACAACCTAACCCTAACCTAACCTAACCAACGACCTAACCTAACCTAACCAACAACCTAACCTAGCCTAACCAACAACCTAACTTAACCTAACCAACAACCTAACCTAACCTCACCTCACCTAACCAACAACCTAACCTAACCTAACCAACAACCTAACCTAACCTAACCTAACATAACCTAACCTAACCTCACCTGACAACAATATAACCTAACCTAACCTAACCTAAGCAACAACCTAACATAACCTAACCTAACCTAACCTAACCAAACCAACAACCTAACCTAACCTAACCTAGCCTAACCTAACCTAACCTAACCTAACCAACAACCTAACCTAACCTAACCTAACCAACAACCTAACCTAACCTAACCTAACAAACAACCTAACCTAACCTAACCAACAACCTAACCTAACGTAACGTAACCTAACCTAACCAATAACCTAACCTAGCCTAACCTAACCTAGCGAACAACCTAACCTAACCAACAACCTAACCTAACCTAACCTAACCTAGGTTACTAGATTACTACCTAACCTAACCTAGATTAGGTTAGGTAGTAAATGAGGTAGACCGCATGCTATAGTGTTTGATACCGTGTTAGACCGCATACTATAGTAGCAACAATATTCTCCGGAATTCTGTTGAAAATACATCTTAAACATTGAAGGGTATCTGATTTCTGATATAAATTATTCACTACATTTTCATATTCTCAATTACACAATCTTCTCTTAATAAAAGCTTACAAACTCAAAGTTTACACCCACGGTGGAACTCGTGCAAAGTACAGAAGCCACTGTAATATACATCAGTGTTAACATTTTCGACTTATCTCTTGCCCTCGAGTTTATCATCACATATCCAAAACAATTATATTATACACCAGCTGAACAATGCTAGATGTCTTGCCTCCTGTATCATACAGATAAAGGAAAAACTGAGCTGTTACATGGGCGGGACCAGATAACAGTGGCCAACAACAGCATCAATTTTCAAGTTCCAACGGCTTACTGGTGACAAATACGCGAGATGCCAATTAACTCGATAACGTTACGAAATACTAGTAAAACTTGAATTAGATCACAAAAAATTGGAACTACTTATTCACAATTACCATAACTGTGGTTAATATGTGTTGCCAAAATTACAGCACCTGACTAACTGTTTTCATCTACATATACCAATATCTTGAGCCACAAAGGGTGCCTCTCTTGCTTAGTCCTCCTCTGTCAAAGCCCAAACCACTGCATAAGGGCTTAAACCTCGTATGTTTTCCTGATTTTTTTTTTGTTCATGTACATACATCTTTGTGAAAAGACATGCATTACCCATCTTTTCACATGCTCTGTCTTGCCCAAGGTCTGCTACCAACCCTTCAGAGTTGTCCACACAGTGCTACCAACCCTTCCGAGTGTCCATCCAGTGCTACCAACCCTTCCGAGTGTCCAACCAGTGCTAACAACCTTTTCGAGTTATCCATCCAGTACTACCAATCCTTCCAAGTTGTCTATCCATAACTACCAACCCTTCCGAGTTGTTCATTCAGGGCGACCAATCCTTCTGAATTGTCCACTCACCTCGGCTAACCCTTCTGAGTTGTCTTTCCTCAATGCCAACCCTTCCGATCTATCCACACTACTCCTGCTAACCCTTTTAAGTTGCCCACATACAACAAAACATCATAATTACCAAATTTTGCAACAGTAGTTTCCTGGACAAATGCTCTTTATTGATTCGATCATAAGGCCACCCATAATATTCTATGTTGAACTCAGAACGTGCCCTAAACTTTGGGAGGGAGTTGGGGGGGGGGGGGTTGTATCTTTACATGATCCATACCATTCAGTCATTATGACAAAACTATGTTAGATTCTACACTAAGAACTAAAACATTAGAGGTTCTTCACAGTTTCCCGAAGTTTATCGCAGTTTTGACGAGATGTAAATATTGTCTTTTAAACCATATCTGAATTATCTTGTTACATGTTTCTCAATTCGGTTTGTGCCCTTAACAATAACCAACTGATTGCACACTCATTTTCCTGTGGAAAGGACACAAAGACACTTTCTCAAAACATGTTTAAGGTTGCACAGTCAGGCCTGCTTGTAAGACTTTATTTCTTTTTATTTGTGTTCCCTTTTTGATATCGTTTTCCTTAAAAATCGTCTATTTTTTTTTAAAATAACAGCAAATATAGGTTCTATCCTAATGCCAATCCCTTTTAAATCATCTACACATTGCTGTTAACCCTTCCGATTTATCCATCCATGGCTTTCAACCCTTCTGAGTTGTCAATCCAAGGCCGCCAACCGTTCTGATTGTCCACCCACTGCTGCCAACCATTCGGAGCTGTCTACCCACCACGGCTGTCAACCCACGTCTACCCTTGCCCAAAGTCTGTTACATAACGTCCACCTACTACTGCCAACCTTATCTCTGAGATTCCACCCACTTACACTAACCCTTCCGAGGTGTATTCCCCTAATTCCAACCCTTCCGAAGTATCCATCCTACTCCTGCTAACCCTCCTAAGTTATCTCTATAAAGCAAAGCATCAGTTTTCAGTTTCAATACTTCATTCCTTGATAGAGGAATCGGGATCCTAGCCGTCACTAGGTACCCCTGTACAATATTACCAGAAGCATCTGACAAGTGTCGCGAGTACACATAAATATAAAAGGGGCTTACTAAAACCTAAGAAAGTTAGGATATTCCTTCAACACAACATCGATATTATTTACGTAATGTCTGGCTAGTATGGGGAGGGTCATCGTGTCTCCGTCAGGGGGTCGTGGAGTGGTGGTCCAGCAGGTGTCACGGAAGCGTTGTGTTAGGGACAAGGGTGTGGCTGTCGGGTCTTTTGCTTGATGGACAAACTGCCTTGTTCGGGGAAGGTGGGGAGCAAAGCATCATAATTCCTCACGCCTTGCGAAATTAGATTCTTAGAAACGTAGTTCCTTATTTTTTTTTTTTTTTGCGAATCAAAGGTGTGTCTAAGCTAGGTTAAATTAGGAATGTCTATCCTAGAAAGCTTTGAGAGGGGGGGGTTGGGTAGTTGGATGATCCATAACATTCAAATCAATGAAAAAATAAACAACTGAAATACACAGAGCGAAAGCAATAGAGGTTATTCCATAACCATGTCAACGTCATAAACATACTATTCACTGAAATTTTGTCGAGGAGAGATTTATGTGTCATCTAAGCCATATCTGATTCCTCCTATGTCATGTAATTCGATTGGTGCCATTACTGAAAATAGATTGATTACACTCATTTTCCTGTGACGTGCTTACAGCACATTTAAAGTTGCAGACAGGCTTATTTCTAAGACAATTATAGTTTTCAATTTTATTCATTATTATTCTCATAACTATCACATTTTTTAAAAAAAACGATACCCATTTTTCGTGATTTAACGGCAAATACTGGTATTCCCAGTGTTAATCCCTTTCAAGTTAACTAAACACATTACTATTAACCGCTCCGAGTTGTTCAACCACTGGTGCCAATATTTCTTCGTTGCCCGCTGTCTCCTACCAACCTTTCTCAGTTATCCACCCAGTGCTACTAACCAGAGTTGTCTATCCACTGCTGCCAACCTTTTTGAGTTGTCTTCCCTTAATGCCAACGCTTCCTATCTATCCATCCTACTCCTGCTAGCCCTTTTAAGTTGCCTACATACAACAAAGCAACCTAATTCCCAAATTTTGCAGAAGTAGATTCCTGGACAAGTTTTTTTTTTATTGATTATGTCTTTGGACCACCCATTAAGTCTTTCTAAGCTAGGTTAAGTCCAGGACGTACCTTAATCTAACCTATAAAACTTTGCGAAGGGGGGAAAGGGTATCTTTACATGATCCATACCACTCAAATATTATGACAAAATTATAATTTAGATTCCGCGTAAAGAACTAAAGCATTAACGGTTCTTCCTTCATCTGGTCAATTTGATTTGGGGGATTTGACGGGATATAATTTTTTATCATCTAAACCATATCTGAATCATCCAGCCACAGGTTTCGCAATTCAGTTCGTGTTCTTACCAAAAATGAACTAATCACACTCATTTTCCTGTGAAAAGGACACAGGGACACACTCAAAATATGTTTAAAGTTGCAGGGTCAGGCCTACCTGTTAAGACAATTTTAATTTTTAATTTGTGCTCTTTTTTATAATCTTTCTCCTTAAAAATCATGTCAATTTTTCTTAACTTAGCAAATATAGGCATTACTGCAATGTCAGTCCCTTCTGAATTATCCACACAATTACTGTTAACCCATCTGAGTTGTCCACCCATTTCTACCGAACCCTCCAGAATTGTCCACCCACTGCTGCCAACCTTTCCAAGTTAACCCAACTGTTGCCAACCCCTCCAAACTCTCCATCCCTATTCCTGCTAACCCTTCTGAGTAGTCCACGTACATTAAAACTTTATAATTCTTCACGCCTTGCAAAATTAGATTATTTCCTACGTGTTCCTTGATCTTATCTTTGGATCATACGTATTTTCTTTAAGCTAGGTTAAGTTAGGCACGTACCCCTAATCTAACCCAGGAATCTGTAGGTTATCGAATATTTTGTTCCTCCATAACATTATCTGCATGACAAAATTTACAATTAGATTCCACATAAAAAAAACGAATATATTAGTGGTCATTCCCTAACCTGGTCAGTTTCACAAACAAACTGTTCCCTGAACTTTCGTCGAGATATTTTCTTTTCCTTGTAAACCATATCTGATTCCTCCTGATATATGTTACTCAATTCAGTTGATGCTTCTGAAAATGAATTGATTGCACACTCATCTTTCTGTGAAATGAACACAAACTTGCTTGTAGCATGTTTAATAAAATTCTCTGAGGCAGGTGTACTTCAGAGACAACTGTAGCTTTTATTATCACAATTATTATTATTATTATTATTATTATTATTATTATTATTATTATTATTATTATTTTTATTAGTAATAGCAGTAGTAGTATTCCTCTCCTTTACAACTATGCCAATTTTTCGTTAGTTAAACACCAAATATACGTAGGTATTACAGCAATAACAATCCACTCACGTTATTATTAACCCTTCTGATCTGTCCGCCCACGGCTACCAACCCTTCTGAATTCCTAAAGGTCTATTACCAACCCATCCCCAATGCTGCCGACCTTTCCGAGTTGTATACACTCTTGTAAACCCTTTCGAGTTGTTTTCCTCTAATGTCAATCTTCCTCCATGCTGATCCTTCTGCTTTGTCCTCATCTAGACGAGTATCGTAATTCTTCACGCCTTGCAAAATTAGATTCTTGGACAAACGTTCTCCTTGATTTCATCACTGGATCAACAGTATGTCTAAGATAGTGTAAGTTAGGAATGTACCCTAGTCTAACCTAGAAAACTTTAGGAGGGGATTGGGAGCGGATCATAAATCATTATGATAAAAGTAACAATTAGATCCCACACAAAGTACCATTCGCAAACCTGGTCAATGACACAAACATTTCACTGGAATTTTTTTTGTCGAGAAAATGTTTATCTTTGTCATCTGACCCATATCTCATTCTTCCTGATAAATGTTACTCCCGTTAGTGCTTTTAGTAAATATGGAATGACTGCACGTTCATCATCCTGATAAATGGACACTAAGAGACTTGCTCACAGAATGTTTAAACTCGCTGAGCGGGCCTTCTTAAGAACTTGGACAATTTTAGTTCATATGTATATTTCTTTTATCATTTTTCTCCTATCATCCATTTTTCGTAAGGTAATCGGCATATATAGTTATTACCCCAGTGTCATTCTCTTTCAAGTTATCCACATACATGACTGTTAACTGTTCCGAGTTATCTACCTATAGCTCCCAACCATTCCGAGTTATCCAAGATCCGGTACCAACCCTTCCCAATTGTCCAACCATTTCTACCAGCCTATCTACATCGATTCTCGCAAAGCGTTCCAGCCCGGGATCCAATGTCGGAATCTGGGCTGGAAGGCGAACGCTCTACCGCCCATGCTACCGTTTCTACCAGCCTTTTCGAGTTGTATTCATTCATTGCTGCCAACCTTTCCTAGTTGTTCATTCCATTTCCTGCTAACTCTTCTGAGTTGTCCACATACTGCAAACCTTAATTCCTTACGCTCATTTTCACACACCAACTATTTACTGGAATTTTGAGATAATTATTTTTGTCATCTAAACCATATTTGATTCCTCTGAATATATGTTACTTAATTCGCTTGGGGCTTTTACTAACGTTCATATTATGTTTATGTCAACATTTATTTTCCAATGCATTTGTGATATGAAATCATTATATAATACACCAGCTATAGCGTAGTGTGTCCTTTTCTTCTTTTAATTTCGTAAAACTTATTCGTGGACCGTGCGCAGCAGTATATCAAACGACCCTAACTATGGAACGGTTTTGAAATTGTCTACGCATGCGCAATTTCAAATCCCCCTATACCGCTATGACTAGCAATGGTTGCAAGCAAACATTGTGATTACTTTCTAAAAAAAAAAACTTGATTTAGAAGTTGATTTCAGGTCTTACAGAAACAGTTCACCTCGTCATGAAAGCTATGCCTACTGTCGCGTTATAATACTGTGAAATAAATGATTGCTAGGACTGCCAATCCTCTATAATAGTTCCCCCAGTGCTGCCAACCCCTCAGAGTTGTCCCCAGGGCAGTCAACACTTCTGGGTTCTCCCCACTGCTGCCAACCCTTCCAGTTGTCCACCCACAGCGTCACCACTCGAGTACTCCTCCCATTTCTGGCAGCCCTCCTGAATTACCCAGCCCAATACTGCTTACCTTTCCAACGTGTCCATTCACCGCCTTCAAAGGTTCTGAATATTCAGCAGAGACGTCTGTTGATTCTCCAGTGAGACAGCTGGCATTTACCACTGTCTTACATAATATATTCTTTCCAAGTACAGTTGAAGTTTCCAGAAAACCAAGAATCATCGAGCAAGAGTAAAGGTGTGTAAGCCAATCACAACGATGTATCATGATGTCTTGTTACCAAACACAATGAAACATCACGATGCTTCATTCACAATGCAACTCCTTTCTTACCTTTTCCAGCGTTTAGTTCATATCACTCTGTTGTTCCATGTTTCTGACTTTTAATCGTTATACAATCAAAAATCGAATTACAACAATGATGAATCAAACAGTGGAGGTTATACTTAAAATTTTCTCAACCGGTCAATTTCCCAAACATATTATTCAATAGACTTTTGTCGAAAAAGATATCTTTTTCTTTTGATGAAATGAAGCTTATCTGATTCTTTAATGTAAGTTACCACTTCGTTTTCATATTTGTAGTGAAAGTTGATCACTTGTACAACAATATTCTCGTATTCATGGCGATTTAAGTCAGTTTACACTCTCGGTGCAACACTAAATCTCTTGCAGTGTACACGAACTCTGTTAAGAACTTTTTTTTTATGCTGAAGGCTCCAGTCACGGACAAAAGTCCACATCAAGGCCAGGCCCTAATTGAAATGTAAAGAATTATGAAAGAAAAAAAAATAAGACAGGGAAAGTATTTACGAAATGAGCCAGGTCATAGATATTGGGAAAGACATGAGAAGGTAGAGAGTTCCAAAGCTTCGACGTGTTGGGAAAGA
>JAYMFT010396679.1:0-19253 GCA_038088735.1 Panulirus argus
TATAGCGTTAATGGGATGGCCTTGATTAGGGCCTTAGCTGCCCGTGCCGTCTCAGCTAACATAGAAAAAAAAAATCACCTTCGGACGATTGTGCATCTATTCCCCCGTCTCAATCTCCTCCTCCTCCTACCTTCACCCTTGCTAATCCTGTGCCATCTCCTACATTCTCCATGCGCAAAGTCTTCCAAGTGCTCTCCAAGCTCCTGTCGTAGGGCCTAGATGGCTTACTTTCTTGAGTCCTAACGAATTGTGCCTCTGAGTTAGCTACGATGTTTGTTCGATTATATCATATCCGTCAAAAACCCGGACCTTTTCTTCCTCTATGAAGCATGCATTGGTGCAGCTCATTCTTAGGAGAGGAGACCAATCTAACCCCTCTCACTATCGCCCTGTTATTCTCACTTTAGCTGTCTCCAGATTGTTTGAAATTCTCCATACCTCTCACTTTCTCAAACACTTAGAATCGCATTCCCTTCCATCAGATTACCAGTTCGGGTTTCACAGTGATCTCTCCTATGTGTTTCACCTTTGGTCCTTCTCTCTATGAGATTTTTTGAAACATTTCTCGTTGCCCTCGACATATCTAAAGCATTTGGTAGAGTGTGCCACAAGTCTTTGATTTCTTAGCTCACTTACTTTTTTTTTCTGTTTCTATGTTTTCCCAAACGCATTGTCTCCTCTCTGGTTATTTCATTGCAGTAGTCGTTGACAGAGCGACTTCCCCCTCCTGTCCTGTAAACAGTGGTGTTCCTCAGCGTTCTGTCCTAACGACTGCTCTCTCTTTTCTCCCAAGAAGAAGATATATCTTCTACTACTAGCCTATTCACTTTCATGCCGATAATTCCACTTTATACACTTTCCCTCTCCTCCTTCCTCCGAAACGTGTTCTCTTTCTCGTACTGAGCATATATTTCCTTTCTCATATCGGACCCACGTAGCATTGTATAATGAGGACGCAGCAACCAAGTGAAATTTGATGGTGGTAAAACACGATGTCTCCACATATCTCTGTCTAAGAATCATTCGTTTACGTCTGTTCAGTTTCAGAGTATTCATCGTTCAAACCTGTAACAACATAGACATATTAGTCACACCCATATCCTCCACACTATCCTAGAAATCCAACATAATCAACATCAAAAAGTTTTCATCTCAAACGCTTGTATGTGATTAAGGGGTAGGAAATGATGCTCATAACAATATCAAATGAACAGTTACATTCCCAACACTCTGCACAATACATAAGTAAACCTTATGCATTTGGGAGACAGGAATGATTTGATCAGCAAACTTAAGATGAGTATATTCTCCAACATCTAAGCAGATGCAATTCTTATGTAAACGGATTAATATCGTGCAGGGAAGGAATCTACGCGATAAGAAGATTTCAACAGATTTCCTGGTGACAAGTAGAGTATCAAGGGAGTGTAGCAAAGGGGTTCCAATACTGAGGGATTAGATTTCATCGAACCTCTGATCATGAAGGAAGCGGTAGAACTACGAAGACCCGATAGCGTAACGATGTGTTGGAAGAGGAGGAAGGCTGCCGAAGAAAGAGCAGATAGACGATGAGGTGAAGAATTTTAGAACTGATCTAATCGAGGAGGTGCTTAAAGGGAATGATTTAAGAGAGGTAACAAGACAAGGTCGAGTGAGATTCTCACCCAGACAGCCTTGAATCACACCACTAGTGAACGATCTTGTAAACAGCGATCTTTTTCTGTCGCCTTTGAAATCAGTGGATTGTGGTTTTAAGTTCTTGCAGTAGAGGTTAATCGGTGAAAGCGTTAATTTTCTTGTTATTGGGAAATGTGAAGAGCATCTTAAACTGTCATATAGGATATATCTACCTAGATATGGAAGTTAGTGTATCACTGAGAAAAAGGGTATTGTTCTGTAAATGGTAAGAGCTAGTGGGAGATAACAAGTGCAGAAAAGAAGAACGTATTTTCTAAGAGAAAATATTCTTTAGTGAGAAACTGGTATTCAAGATAAACTGGGTCATAGATGATTTAGAAATGATAAATATTTTCCTTTCGAATTCCCCAGTTGCATACAGAAATAGCGAGGCCAAGCCTTTAACGAAATGTAAAAATGGATAAAAGAATAGTAAAGTGAAAGAATATCCTACGAGTTTTTGAGAAATGAAAGCAGAAAACTTGCCTTTTGGAATGGGGCAGGATTAAGTATTAGGAGAGAATGAAAAGATAGGAATTTCCAGAGCTTAGCGTTGTAGGGAAAGACACAGTTTTCACATTTTCCCACCGAGCTACCAACATATTACACAGTTGCTGTGTGACACCGTGGCTTGCTGAATATCATATAGGTCAGCTAATGGCCGTGTTATGCAGACAGGTACTGGGAGCAGCAGACGCCGAGGAGTTCCTAGCTACAGAGAGGGGAATGAAACCCACTAGCAAGGGTTGGGGAATGTGACTAAAAAATTGAGGTCAGGTAAACATATAAAGCGAAATATGAGAGCAGCATTAATTACCATGAAGATTCAGTCCTTATATACCTGGGGTAACAACCTTAGAGAAAAGAAACCATCATTTTTTATAACAAGACTTCCATTTTCTCAGGAGACAGTAGCAGGTGTTGGTTTAATGTGGAATTTTCAAAATCGATTGCTCCTAACAGTGATAAAGCCCTTCCTAATTATACAGAATGCCTTTGGGCTTGATCAGCAGCTGATTTTTTGCGAAGCAGCCTGACATTTGGGTAAGTTCATTATATACTGAGAGTGAAGGTCTGTAAATCCAATCCTCAAATTGTGAATTGGGAAATGATCAGGTTAAGATAGAAAAAAAAAAGTTAAGCAAGTCTAACCCAACCTCGTTACATACACATTTAAACTTACTGTATCCAGTGTTAGGATTGGTTATATTTAATTAGCATACATGAATGTATGATACATGTTACTTGGACATGGATTTGATAGGTATTAGACGAAGAGAGATTAAAAACATAAGAAAATACAACATGTCCAACAACTTTGACTGTTTGGTATGACAGTCCCACAGTCGCATACTGTACTGAGTGATGGAAACAGATTTGTCAAACAAGATGAGAATGCCTTTCGGGGTCTTGGATAGGTTAACCTTGATTAGGCTACGTTTCCCTTCCTGGGAAATCCTATCAAATCATGGTCTTGCAAAGAGGACTGTCACGTTACGAGACGAAGATAGAGGTGGAACAGATCTGAAGAAAGTGGGCGATGTGTAGAATTAGATCGACAGGTACGAACGAAATGTATTAGTTCTTGAGAAGCGAAGGTCGTTCATAAAGAAGGAGGAGGAGGGTAAAAGATAAGAAGAGTAGGTGAAGTGTTGTCTAGAGGTGAGGTGGTTTAGAATTGCCTCGTATCCAAAAAAATGGTAAGAATCTAGATTTTCTATTATACTATAACCCTGAGACCAGACTAAGCAAAGTATTGCAATGAATGAGAGAACAGCCTAGTCGGAAAACGATAAAAACTCTGGCGAGAAGATTGGCATCATCCACATCTGAGTTTGTATATGTAATATTTTTGGTAGATCATCGATTTGTGAAAGAAAGGACTAAGAGGGACTCGAGGCACTTCAGAATTGATTGGTATATGGTTAGTATCATAGACAATACAGAGATATTGCAGTGAATAGTTGATTAGATTTGTACGTAAGAAAGGTAGAGTTCATGAGGAAAATAATGACAAGATCCTGTTACCAAACTATGTCTAAGACTTCTTGAATCTCATCAGGCAACGAACTGATTAACAGACTTATCTTTATTGTGTGAAAGAGATTATAGTGGAGATTATAGTGGAGCGGATGCGACAAACCCCATAATGGTCGTCTGACATTGCAAGTAACAAATTTTGTTTATGACAAACTGCAAAGAAGTGACGAGCAAATTAAGAGCTATCGAGGAGATGGTGAAGGATTCGTTCTCTTGGAACTGGGTTTTGCATTGGAAGCCACTGGGAATCTAGGTTTTGAAGTGATGCACAAAGAAAATTTCAAACTCTTCGAAAGGTTTGAGCCATTACTATGGTTGATATCTTAAGAACTATACGAAGTATAGCTGAGCTGGGATCAAGACTTCATAGGGCCGACAAGTAGATATGTACAATGAATCTAGCAGCAGGCATAAAGAGAGAGAATTAGTAGAACTCTTATGAATAGAAATTACTTAATGAACCTTTAGAGATATAATATCAAAGATATACAACTTTGTTAGGATGAAGGTCAGGTGGTGAGGCAAGGACGAAGAAGTGGACGGTAGGGTTTAAAGATTTATGGAATGATTTGGCTGAAGAGGACTATATGCTCACATTGAGTTCAAACCAAGAAAAAAATCTTAGGACTTACTTAGTCTTAACTGTTTTCATTCTTTCTGACGCTCTCGATGGTTACTATGGTTGGTTTTAGGCTATGATTAACCTCCTGTGTAGATTGTACTTACATTATTTGTGATTCTTTATAGTTTCTTTGCATTCTCTGGTCTCCGGACATAAAAGTTAGAACGATGCAAGACAGAGGTTTGTGGTCGACGAAGAAAGAATAGCAAACTATTTATGGCTTTCTAAAAATAAAGGTTTCAGTCATGCATGCGGAACATGTGAAAAATAGAGTTTTCATGTACCGAGGAAAGGATGATATTCTTTCTTGAAAGGACATGAGACCTCCTTATACAGAGTTGGTAAACGACAATCTGTTGAGGATATGGTCAGTCGATGTTAGAGAAGGTGAGATTCTATTGTGATCCAACCCTGGATGAATGATGCGAAAATGCACGATTATTTACCTTTCGTTCGACTGAGATATGTTCGCTTTAGTTCTCAAATAAAGAAAAAAGGTCGACGTTTCAAAAGAGCACAGTAAATCAACACGGTGGCAACAACGAATAAACGTTAAGATTTAGGAAATCTTTTGGCAAGGGATGGCTCGAGTGAGACCCAGTCATGATTTTATGATTCGTAGTGGGGTATGCAGGAGCAGCCAGAATCTGTACAGAGCTAAGCATAGATGCTACATGCCTTAAAGCGAGAAAGGAAAAGAACGAATAAGTGGCTAAGAGTTACATACAATAATGACAAATGGTCTGCAGAACATTATACATTTTTATGAATTGTTGCACTTGGTTTCATAAACAAAAGACAGAAGTCATATGAAATGGCTTGCACACTTACTCTTTGATAACGTTCTGATTTATTTGAATAGACGAAACTCGTGAGAATGAAAATATATATAACTTATTGACAAAACTGTTTGGTTTCGAAGGGTAAAAGATGGCCATTAACTTCGGAAAATCTAATGAAACCTGTGGGATGGGTCCCAGTCTGAGGACAAGCTGGCATTACCTATAACCCTGTGGTTATGCACACGCTGTGAGGATAACTGGCATCAGGATCTTTATAAACAATCAGAGAGCTGCAAGTGTAACATGGTCACCCTGTGCCTTCTACCAACATAGAGTAGGTGTGACTGGGGAGAACACTGAGGATCTAGAGGATAACATATGAATATGAAGGCAAGATACGGTTGTTTTTTTAAGACAGCGTAAGGACGAGCGAAAGACGTACAAATGGCTGTTATGCGTGTAAGGCCAAAGATAAACCATTACCAGCTGGGAGAGGGGAAAAGAGGAAAAAATCCTGCTTTTCCATTAGCGACTACATTCCGTCGATCTGCTATACTGTATGGATTTGCGATGTGCGTACGTGGGGAGTGTGTGTGTGTGTGTGTGTGTGTGTGTGTGTGTGTAAAGATGCAAGGCCGGCATGGGTTTGTTGATGGCAAACCGTTCGCTGGCGTCCCATTATTGGCAAAGGGGTCGGATTGTGTGTGTGTACATACTGGCGCTTTTATAAGTATGTGTGTTTTGTGTATTATGCGTGTACTTGTGTAGTTTTGATACGACTTTCTCTTTGAATATAACATATATGGAGAGTCAAAAAAATACCATCATACATTTGTTCATTTGTTTCATATTTCAAACATAACCAGACATATATTTTATTCTAATTTCGAATATAGAAAAGGAAAACTGAAAGAGCGAGACGACACAAAATTCCGCTTCATCACAGATGTGACGCAGGAGCGCAAAAATAGATGAAGAATGTAGCCATTAACGAACAACTTTGTCCTGAGTGAATCGCTTCGTTAACTCATCAGTCCTCGAGCATTCATTACAAACTTAGGTGAATTATGACACGTCCCTGAGGGTGTAAACAAAAAATGGAGCTATTAGATAAAGTTATAAAAGCTATACTTCAAGGATGATAAGAGTGGAGAACTCTGAATCTCTGGACAAGATGGTGATTCCTCTCGGAAAAATTGTGGAGTTTTCATATGTTGACTCAACCTGAGAAACTGTTACCGCTCGGGATTAGGAAAAGAAGGATTTTTATATGTCTATTCAGCTCTCCCTCTCTCTCTCCCTTTCTCTCTTTATATATATATATATATATATATATATATATATGTGTGTGTGTGTGTGTGTGTGTGTTTTGTACAAATAGGTAATTACAGAGAGAGAGAGAGACACACACACATACACCACCGCTACCACCACGGACCATCGTTCGTCACCACAGTCGACTTGTATAAGAACAGTCCTCTACCTACCAATGTAAACTTCTTGAACATTCTATGAACAAGTGCAAAGTTTGCAAGTGAACATCTCAGTTTTCTGTCAGGTACAGTTTGCTATGTGGTATGTCAGCTCCTGTATCACTGTAACTGTTCATCACTTAATGTTCTATAAGATTCATCATGTACTATAAACCATACCATATAAGCTGCAAACATCCCTGTATATCCCTGGCTTTCTAAATGTTCCCCATTCATTTGCTTGTCTAAAGTGTGGAAATATCCAGTTCACCCTAATCTTTCGTTCTTGTATGGTTAGTTAACTAGTAACTATCACGGCCTCCCAGTTCTGCAATAGCTGTTAATACTTCAACTGTGTATTTCCAGCCAAATGGGTACCTAAGTACAATAAACTGTTATGTATTTCCTTATTTCATTTCACATTTATATTTTCTTGACCCAAAAAAGGCTCACGATCGTGATGAAATTTCAACATATTCACTGAAGATGTGTGCAAATGCACTTGACAAAATTTCACTGGAAAAATACTTAGTCGAATACTACTTAACGCAAATCAAAGATACAGGTTTAAAAGCCACTAGCCGCACAGTCGGATCCTTAAGACTGCCCTAGTCCTCCTCCACCTTGGACTTTCTACTTTAATTTGATCTTTCTTAAATCTATTGTAATGTGTCTTTTACCCACGGCTCAGGTCTGAGAGTTCGCCCTTAACCACGGCGCGCGAGTTTAACTTCTCCGTGGTCTTGTAACTTTACCTAACCACAGATAACTGCAGAAATTCAGTGCATATCTCTAATACATACAGTTTACGGCTCACGAGATGTTGGTGGATTAGGGATAAATTTCAGACCTGAAGCGTGCGTAAAGGACACATTACAAGAAATTCTAAGAAGAATCAAAATAAAGGAGAAGCTCCATACTGAAATAGGATTGGGTAGGATAAAGGATCTAACTGTGAGGCCAGAGGCATTTGAACCTTTATCTTTTGCTTTATGTACTTGATGAAATATTTCTATGGCGTTTTCTATGCATCTGATCATATCTTTAGGCGATGATTTTTTCTGGATCCAATCGGGTGTACTGGCGTGATACTACATAGATAAGCACGAGTATTTTGTAGCTTAAAACTGCATTCTATGGTCTATGTTAGTCTGTTTATTGTTTCGTTATATTTAATAGATACACCTGGTATCATGAGATAAGAAAATCCTTAGACTTGTTCGATTTAAAGATAACGCTATCAGGGTCTGTGTTAAGTATATAATATAATGAACTACTGGAAAAGGACCACTGCCGATGGATGATGGCAACACTGAAGTCGTTCCCTAGATCAGTATTACGTTGTAAATTAAACTTTATGAATGATTTTGCTTACATCCCTATCCACTAACTCTGAGAACATACGAGTATTTTAAAGGAAAACTCTCTCCTGCCAATTCATTCTTTTACTCGATTCAAAACTAATCCAAAATCTTAATCTGATTAGAATCTGCTGTGGTATCCATGTTTTGAAAAGATTGTGGGGAATAAACCTGAATAATTCACAAGTACCAAAGATCAGCTCCATTTTTCAATTACACCCGAGTACCAAGGTCGGTAAACACGGTCGCGGATTTTTCTGCCAGCAGAGGCTTAATGGATCTCACTCACCAGTCTCCAGACCGAAAAAAATGGAAACACGAAACCTCGAGGCTAGACAACACTGATATTGGGAATTAAAGACGGAGGAAAAATTTGAATGATTAAAAACCTGGTCGCTGTGACACCCAAGCGTTAAATGAATTTGAAGTGATGAACATAAGGTATGTGAAGGATTTTTAATGCCAGGAAACCTAGACATAACCACTGAGATTCTATACAGAAAAAAGAATATCAGAGCTTGGAAACTGAGAAAGCTAGAGAAAGTATAGCATGAAAACTAAAGAGAGAAAATAGTGAGAACCTCGCTGGTGAAGAGAGGGAGGGACTACCGAGCCTGGATATAGAAAATGGTAAGCTTTGAAAAAGAAAAATACAACAAATTTTAAGGGGAAACCAATTGCACTCTGAAAATGTTAAAATCAAAATGTAAATTGTTGGATGTAGTCAGGGTGTGATCTGTGTAAGTATAAATCTCTAGAACTTAAACACATTGGTGTACATGAACGAGAGAAAGTGCTTAATAGGTGGATTTTACTTATCATTGCTTTCCAACTGTACGTTTGTTTAACTACCTATTCGTGATCACCTATTTGTAATGTATGGTAAGGGAGTTGCACACTTTTGGGCCCTATCTCGTGTATATGTGTGTGTGTAAGCGTGTCTGTGTCTGTGTGTTTGTGTGTCTGTGTGTGTTTATGTTAATAATTTTTCTTTTTGGTTGACAAGTTTGACTAAAACTCGGTGTACCGTAAGGATATTTTTCGAATTAATAACAGAATACTCTCTGTGCGTCCAGTTAACAAATATGAGATTACTGGTTGATTCAAGATCATCCCAAGCAATATGAAAGAGCAATACGAGTGTCTAAAGTCGCTTATCTACACCGAAATCCCTGCTCCGCAGAGAACTTATTAGCTAAAGATTCCTGGGGACAGTATATCAGAGAAAGATACTCGATGATATTAATCGTGGGTCAATGCTGTGGTATACTAGCCATCACAAGGAGACTCAGGCAGATCAACTTTTATATTTCATCGAACGGAGAGGAAGGGACCGACCGGACCCGCGTCGTCCTTCAATTAGACTCTGATGTTGAAGTCAGCAAACATGGATATGAGGATTTTTGTCCGCCGGTATTTAATTGATGCATGACCACAGAGACCCGGTTGCATGGGAAACGCAGACTGGGGGAAAATTTCGATGACCCAGAGACTGGGGGAAAAAATCCGGATATTAGAAGCTATGAGACTCCTAAAATCCGGGAAAACGTAGAGAACTAAGAGCGAAAAAGTCTTAGTGATTGGAAAGTGCAGGTTTATATTTTCGTTTAATGCTGGAATATTCTGGGGCTGTAAGACCTGAAGAATACGAACCTGGGGACAGAGAATATTGGAAGTTATAAAATCCCGATTCTGGACTGCATTTAATGCTGACATATCGCGAGTCCGGAAAACCTGGGAAATACTGATACAGAATACGGAAAATATGTATCTTAGCTGACGGCTGGAAACCTCGAGACTGGATGACCGCGGGGCTGGATAGTGGTGGAGACGAGAATGGATGGAATATTTATTGACTTGACAGATGTAGATGGAAAACGGAGCGGAGAAGATCCCAGCACGGCAGCGCAGGGAAATTACGCCCGGAGATATGGGCTGGGGTGGAGACGGGATAGATATAGATAGAGCAAGACGGAGATGAACAGGGCAGGACAGATCTGAGAGGAGAGGTGCAGGGGGATGGGAGGATGATGCGGAGAGTGAGCCGGGTGTGGTGAGACATGGTTGATTAGGAGTGGATAGAGTCGAGTGAGACGGGATGGAACTAGATGGCGTGGGTAGAGTTTGGATAGGACAGGATAGACCCAGGTGGGACGGGTCACGATGATGTCAGGTATGGTGGGCTGAATTATGCAGAGCAAATGATGACCGTAAAAGATAAGGAGGAACACAGAGGCTGACCAGATGAAGCAGTGTGCAGTGATTCCAGGCCCGTCAGGCACACAAATCATCCAAAAGTTCCAGATGGAATTCAATAGTTGTTTACGAATATCTGTCGCTTCAGTGACTATGACCATTAGGAGGCTATATCCTTCCTAAAACGCATTGGAAAACGGGGAAATCATTCATCTCAAGTATAACTATGAAATACGTTAAGAAAGCACTACATCCTGTGAATCAGATTAGCTTCTCTTAGGAAACTAAACTAGATAAATCACAATT
Source organism: Panulirus argus (assembly GCA_038088735.1). Classification (NCBI taxonomy): domain Eukaryota; kingdom Metazoa; phylum Arthropoda; class Malacostraca; order Decapoda; family Palinuridae; genus Panulirus; species Panulirus argus. The sequence continues at coordinate 10,457 of JAYMFT010396679.1, forward strand.
GGTCAATCGATAAACTTTCCATGAACAGCAAGTTTGGTTTAGAAACCTCTTGAACATCTGAAAAAGGTGATCAAGTCTCTCTTTTTTTTTCCGATTTGTGGTTTCAGAATGTCTTTGACGTCCTTGATGACTCTGGCAATCGTTACGTATGAAAGTGAAATAACCAACCAACCACAATTTCAACCAAGTCAGTCTCAAAGGTGTTGTGCCTTTCAACATCTCTGGCGCGTGCAATGCATCTCCCTTTATCTTGACAACCCAATTATCTCAACAACTCCAAAACCCTAGCCTATCCTCAACGGCGAAAAGAAATCACGATCCATTTTTAGCATGCTGGAAGTATTTTAAACACCTCGCTAATCTGAACATACGAACTATCATCACATTCCAGAATAATTCAGTTGCCATGCACCATCTTGGCTGAGCAAGAAACCCCAGCATATTAAAGGACATGAATTCGAAAAATTCGACTCAAGCAAACATGAAGATGATTGAAGCCCATTTTGTCCCAACTCCGAAATACTGGAGGAAAATAAACAAATTATGTTTACATTAAAATAGTGTAATCATGTCAGCATTCTCTTGTCACATATTCTTTTTTAGTAATATAATATCTGTTATCATGTAGATATATTATTTCATATGATTCTCTTGCCACCTTATTACTTATCAACGGTAGTTATTCATATGTCTGCTTGACTATTTTAGTTACTATTCTGAAATCATTCTGTATTACTTTAGTCTTTGGTATCAAATATCATTTCGCTTCGATGCATATTATCACTTCTGAGTTAACAGATGTCAGGATTTTTTGTACGAGAACCAGTAAATGATCTTCTGATGGACTTTTTTTATTCATTGTAAATAATCTATTTTTACGTGTGTGTGTGTGTGTGTGTGTGTGTGTGTGTGTGTGTGTGTGTGTGCCCTGATTTAGTCATTTCTATTATCACTAAAAACAAACTTATGATATCTAGTCACGGGCCGCTTCCAAGATATCGTTCTCGACGCCCGGAAGAACGCTCTTGGAAATCCGGTTATCCTTTTCTTTTTTACATTCGGTCGCTTGGCTTACCGATCCCTCATTTTCCTCGAGGATACAAACACTTCCAGGAATCTGGGAGGAACCTCTTGTCTTTTTTACATGGCCATCTGTCTCCTTTGTCAGTTGTCCTCAAGTACATCAATATTCCAACTGGTTCTCATGGTGCCAGGGTTGGCAGGTCCACCCAAATGCGTCCTAGCCTTTCTGCCTATGTTGTATATACCACGTGTCGGACTCGAGCCCTAGGTAAGGCGTCCGGCCACCTCATGCACACTTACGTTAAAAGATTCTACGCACATACACTCACACACACCATAAAGCTAGTATTCTAGCGTGTGCTCCAGCCTCGTTCCTGTGCGGATGGCATGGAGTTAAACCTATCGGAGCTTCAGTGGTATGACAAATACGTATGTCAATAGATTGAAATCTATGTCACCACCACGGACATGAGTCACGTTGGGGCTCACGCGGCCGGCGTGGCCTGACGCCATCAACACTTTCTGTCCATCTTTGAAGTTGACTGCTCCATTCCCGATAAACTAAAACTCACAATCGGTGCAGACTTCTGCGCATTTGATCCAGCCGCAAAGGGGATGATGCTAATGATGATAATGATAGTGATTTATATCATATTTGGACATCAACCCGGGTACTAGAGCATAACTGACCCCACTACTGCTTAGAGGGAATGTATCATGACAGCAGATAATCATGTTACTGCCCAGGACATAATGGTAATACAACAGCCTTGTAATCATCTCTCTTTTTTCCCCTTTCTGGTGTTAACAATGTTTCCAAGACATCAGTATAAGCAGAAAAGTGTTAATGTAATCTCAAAAACTCTTATAAACATGAGGATATCTAAATAGTTTTACTAGTTAGATTCTCTTTGATTTTCAAGTCACACGTCGAAAAAGAATTCAATTTCCCAATCGCTTCGTGACTGTCTGTTCCATCTGCTTCCTCTACGTCGGTTAGTTTTCCCTTTCCCCTTTCAGATCTTTTTGTATTTCACCTCGTATTGTCTTATGAGACTCGCCATTGGATCTAATACACTTAAATGCAACAAACTGCATATGAGAGTGTAACTTAAGCACCAAGAAGCCCTTTTCGGGATATCCCATCAGCGGCGGTCTACGAACACAAGACTGAGCAACCTTGGCCATAACGAGGTCCTCATGCAGCCACAAGCCAGTGGTATAATGCACCCCAGCACTCATGATGGCCCGCGCTGATCGCCCTCTCCTTAATAGTCCTGCAAGAATTTTCATGGCGAGTCTCCTCATGTTTAGTATAGGGAACTCCCTCTTGTTTTCATAGGGAACTTCAAATCTTATTTTCACGGGAAACTTCTTAGTATTATCAAATAGAACTTTGTCTTATTTTCAAAGGGAACTTTTTCTTGTTTTCATAGAGAACTGCCTCTTATTTTCGTAAACATCTTCCCTTTCTTCTCATAGGGAAATTTCGCTTATTTTCTTTTTTTAATGAACCTCATCTCATTCACACGTGGACCCTCTTATTATCATAGGAAGTTTCCTCTCACTTCATACAGAACTTCCTCTTATTTTCATAGGGATTTTTCTCTTATTTTCACGTGGAACTTCCTCCCATGTTCCCGGAGAGCTTCTTCTTACTCTCGCGAGAAATTCATTCTTCGTTTTTCTACAGAAAGTCAGTGAAGTACTTCAGTCCACACACACACACACTCACTGTCAATCCCGCACTTGACAACACGTAACTCGCACGATTCTAACGTAACTCACACGTAACCAGAAAAGCTTCCAGCGGTGAGTGCTACGCGCTAGTCCTGCCTCTTGTACGCCAAGAAAATAAAAAAAACTCGTCATAGGTACTCATAGGAAGGCACGCTCTCACTTGCGGGCAACAGCTGGGTAAAAACCGAGAGGACAAGGGATGAGCGCAGTTAACACGCTAAGTGGACCATGCAATAAATATGTATTGCTAACAGCATCACATGGCCCGCGGTCGTTTAGAACGGTCCATCCCTTCACCCCAATGAACGAGGCTGTTTACGCTCTCTCTGTACTGGCCCGTTATTTTCTAAACGCAGTTCAGTCTACATCGACTCGTTGATTAATGCATACGAGTCGTAAATGAATAGTATCTTGTCTGAGATACGAGGCTTATTTACTGAAACTCGCCTCCAGTATTTAAGGATTGTTGTTAACGTTATTATCATTTCTTAAGATTTGAAACGTTGATGGGTATTTGAGGAATGTACGTAGTCTTTCCGAATCCAAAATATTATGATTTCAAATCCGGATATCTATCTCCAAGATAATTCACATGAAATTCAGCAGCAGCTCAAGTTCTGATGTTTACGCTTTATCTTTCGTTTTTCATATACGTCTCACAACCTTGGAGGTCAGCCTTGCCTTTCTACAGTAACTTGAAGCCTATCATGCTGTTTCCTTTTGGCTGTCGAAGTGATCAATAATGAATGCCCGGGTCACTCACTGTCAGGTGAAAGGTCAGTGCAACATCGTGCCCAAGAGACGTCTCGTCGTGACCAGGGGTCGTGCCCAGTGGTCGTAACCTCGTGATCACGGATCGTACCCCTGTGCTCATTGGTCGTAAAGTCGTACTCGAAAAGCTGATTATGCTGGGAAATTACAAACGTGATATTGGAGCTTGCTTGCTTCATGAAGACTTCTGGAGCTGCTCTTTAACACGTCGTGCGTGAACAAGGTCTGATCTTTGACGAGACTTGCCAACAGCGTGGGAGACAAAGTGAACAAAAGTTCATCAAACAGTTCAAAGAGAAGAAGGGAATGGAAAACACTTTAAGGGGGGGGGGAGTACAGTTGCTTGGTAAACAGTGGGTTTAGTATATAGAGGAACGTACACAACCCCCAGGGACAGAGACTTTCCAGGCTTGAGACGAGACTTGGAAAGGGGGAAAATTATGACCTCACTTCTTTACAGTTTAATGATCAAAGCTCCCGAGTGCAGTTATGCTTGCTTGGCCATTCATGATCATTTCCACTGCCTTAGTTTACTGCGTCCTACTTTGTGTTTAACGTACCTAAGTTTACCTTGTACCGCACAGAAGAGTCAGTGTACCGCAAGCAGACTCAACTTGTCCTGCGAGGAAAGAGTTAGTGTATCGTCCCCTGCTTTCAGACCACCAGGATGGCTTTTGCTGTCCAAGGTCTTCTGGTGATCTTGCCCCCTGTGTGACCCACCCCTCTCGTTCTCTTCTCATAAGAAATGTTTGGTGAATCGTTTGTCCCGGGTCTCGACATCTCTAAAACCATTTGACAGATGTAGCGCTACACAAGTCGTTGCTCACTAAACTGCCTATCTCTGGTTTTCCACTTATCTTTGTTCCCCCATCGAAATTTTCCTCCCAATCTTTCTATCACGTTTGTCGTCGATGGAACGAATTCTCCCACTCGTTCTGTCCCCTTGAGAGCTCTGTCCTGCCACCTATGCTCTTTCTTCTCTCTATGAATGATCATGTTACTTTAACCCCTTAAACCAATTCACTCTTATGATGGTTATTCCATTCTCTGTTCTTCGGCTGACTTTCCATTCCTCCTCCTCAAGCGACACTCGCTCTCTTTTCTTGCACTGAACATATTTCTTCTCTTGACTTCTGATAGGTTTCTATAGACTTATTAACTTCAGAAGAGCGAAAACACAATCTTTAATTGTATCTCTTTCTAGATCTCATTCGTTTCCTTCTATGGAGCCTCAAAACACGATGATTCAACCCTGTAATAAGATAAACATGTTAAGTATATCAATATCCTCCACTCAAATCAGCTTCCAAAAAATCTGAGGATGTTGTACTGATGCCTCAGATATTTTTCTTCTAAGTTCTTATTTACACGTCGTTCCTGTATGGAGCTTGTGTGGCTAGGCTATTCTCCCAGCATTTCTTCCAGCCAGTGTGGAATCCGAGGCCTTCTGTCCTATCAATAACTCTTGCTTTAATCTCTTTTAACAATCTCTCTCTCTCTCTCTCTCTCTCTCTCTCTCTCTCTCTCCCCGTCCGTTATTTAGCCAAGCTACCTGCATGTGTTCCAACCCTTGATATCTAAGCCTGCACCGCGCTAATGACTGCTTTTTTCCTCATAGTTTATATGAAGAGACCAACCACACGAGGATTGACCTTTATGTTACAGTGAAGCAGTGGAAGGCTCATTCCTAACTTGTCTTCCCGTTTTCTTATGACCTTCCCATTTCCAGAAGATGTGTCCAATAACGAATAGGCAACTCAAATTCAGACCCAGTCATATATATATTTCTTTTCTTCTTTTTTGCAACACCCTCATCATTCCACCTTTTCATTCAGCCGTAGTATTGATTTTACCCGTGCCATGATAACTACCACTTAAGTAAAAGCTAATGTAGAGTGTGACGCAGAAATGCACCGTTGTACCTTAGCAAGACCACCTTGCACCACACAGAAGCATCAGTGTACCGTACTTAGCCAACTTTGTATCACATAGAAACAGCGTCTTTGTACCTTAGCTAAACCACCATATACCACACAGAGACATCAGTGTACCATAGCGAGATCACCGTGTACCACAAAGAAGAGTCAGTATACCCGTACATATGTCCCCACGTACCACACAGAGAGGGAGGTCAGAGTACCATAGCTAGGTCATCCTATACCACAAAGCAGTGTCGGCGTACCTTGGCTGAACCACCGTGTACCACAAAATAGCGTCAGTGTACCTTATCTAAGCCAACAATGCGCGTACTCACAGGAGAATAACTTCACCACGTTACGTTCCACTAAGCCCGAGACGTCGTGAGAGTGAGAATCGTTCCCTATTACGCAACGAGTCTACGTAACCAGTAAGTGGATCATCTGGCACTTGATTAGCAAATCCACTCACATCCAAGACGACGTCTTCATCCCCTCACAGGCGCTTGCCGTAATGAGGTTATCGCATTACGGAGATAACAGCGAGCCCTTGCTAGGATCCCGTGTAATCACGTGTTTCCCCTCACTTTTCATAATGAACGCTGCTACAGTTTTTCATCTTGCACACACACACACACACACACACACACACACACACACACACACACACACACAGAGTATGTAGGCCACCTTGATCTTAAACTCTTTTATGATTAGTTAACTATTAATTATCATGACCTGCCAGTTCTGTAATATCTGTAATACCTCAACCGTGTATTTTCAGGAGAATGTATGCCTGAATCCGATGTACCGTTATTTATTCATTCATTTATTTATTCATTTAAACGCACACACACACACACACACACACACACACACACACACACACACACGCACACACACAGTGAACAGTTTTTCGAAAGATTTGTAGGATAGGACAACCAGGGAATATAACATGAAACTATTCTAGTTCTTTAGCGGAGGATGAAAGGAATAAAATGACCGAAGATATAGATGATACAGACAGCATCTGAATTTAAGAAGTTGTATGAGAGTAGAGAGAATTCAAGAAGTGGGGCCCCATGAGTGTAAAACTTCTTCCCCATAATGTACTAGTAGGTTATTAGAAATAGGTAACAACACATACACAAACAGAGACACACACACACACACACACACACACACACACACACACACACACACACCTAAGACACCACCTAAGTGAGAAACAACTTAGTTTCAGGGAAAGAAGGTCGTGTGCAATGAAACTCTCAGATTTCTACGAGAGAGTGAACTCCGTTTCAGAGGAAAGAGAAGGCTCTGACACTCCGTATCTGGACCGCCAGAAAGCATTTGACACTGCCACACAGGAGGCTGGTGTAGATTTCGGAGAGGGTGAGACTCATACAATGCATACAAAATTTTCTTAGTGGAAGGAACAAAAGACTGCCTTCAGCGCCTCTTCCCTGTCTCCTCTCTTAAAGATAGGCATGACGTTTGTGTCCTCATCTCACTCCCTTGGTACTTTGCAGTTCTTCGGATATGTGATGAACAGCATTTCAAGAGGTCTTTTTCTATTGCATCTGCTGCACACATCTTCAGCACATATGGTGAATTTTCATTAGAACAATGACAACCGTTATTGGGTAAAGACTCTTTCTTGATTCTGTTAATGTCTTTTCTGGATATCTAAACTTTTTATAAAACCTCTTCCTCATTCCATCTAACTAGAGTTTGGGCTATAGTGTCTTCCATTGTGAAAATACTTCTGAACTTGTTATCCAGTTCCTCACATATCTCAACAGCATCCTCTGCAATTCTTTCCTTTGAATCCCTTAAGCTGGTTAGCTGCTCTTTAACTTACAATTATTCCGGACGAATTCATGGAGATGTTTTAGGTTTTCTCCTGCCTTGTTCATAATATTCTTTCCAAAGTTTCCTTGTTCCTCTCATCGTATCCTGCTATACTTGCTCTATGCATATGCTGTCTGGAGTGCCGCCTGTATCTTCGTCACTACACACCTCGAAACTCCCATGCTTTTTGACATCTTCGATTAAACCATTTTTCCCTCTTTCAATCGCCTTTCCCCTGTGGTTTGAGGCTGGAGTAACATGCCCCTCCTCGCTCACTGTAAGTTTCACAACCTCTCTCACAAGGTGTCCCGCGGCTACAACCACAGGACTCTGTATATGCAGGGGCTCGTACAGTTTCAAGGCTCAGGTACTCCTAGCATCAGGAACAAGACGGATTGCGATGCGAATTACTTGACGAGATCAATCTGTGCCTCGTTAACCGATGATAAGTCAGACACAATCACTTCCATTACTTTATACTGAGTGAAAAACTTCTCGTATGTCACTGAGTGAAAATTTTCCTGTATGTCTGACGGAACTGAGTTCTGTATCCCATACAGTCTTGAAGGAGTTGCACGTTATGTCAAACTTCAAATAATTCCAAGATCTTCAGTTTTCAAGCGAGGGGTTTCATGAAATTAACTATATTTTGAAATAACTCTTGTTCGAAAGGATACAGTTTACTAAATTACTAAATAATACCTATCATACAGGAAATATGTCATTTGTGGTTTCTGCCTCAGTAAGGTATTCAAGAAAGTAATACCTGGAACTTAGAATAGTAGTGATCGGTATATATGTCTGTTTCTGTATAGAGGAAAGCAAATGTTGATACGTAGATCATTTCTCGAGTCGACTTATCCTGCTATCATAGTGTGTATCCGCCGTTCTTTGTATTACTATTACTACAGTCAGTTGAAGCTTTCATCCAAGAATTCTCTTGAAAAAGATTAGACTTGTATTTGCATTTGCTTGACTACGTCTCATATTTTTTAGTTTAATTAGGATTAAATGTCATACATTTATCTTTTGTCTCTTAATTCAGGTAGACAGTAACGGTAGATATGTCATCGATAAAGTCATTTTTTTAATTACCAGGGTTGACATTCTCGATATTCAAATAGTCTTGCTAAAATGATAATTCAAAACGCCGATGTTGTAGCATTTCTGTCAGACGAAGCTTCGGCAGAAAATAATATATCATTTTTTTGAAATGGTCCATAAAGATATTGAAAATATATTTGCTCATGTATCTCAGTGATTACAACAAATGTCCAGTGTATATTTTTGGTTACGATACCATTTTGATTTCTGCCATAAAGAAAAAAAGCTGTTTACTCTTGTATAAGACTGCATTCCATTCCTACCAACAGCGTCAGTCACATATGGATAAGAAATAAGTGTATATTTAGACACACACACACACACACACATATGTATATATATATATATATATATATAGCTATATACATATATATATATATATATATATA
>JAYMFT010396690.1:0-19252 GCA_038088735.1 Panulirus argus
CCGTGACTGGAGCCTTCAACATAAAAAAAAAAAAAAAAAAAAAAAAAAAATATATATATATATATATACATACAAATTTATCTATATCAATTTATTTATTTATTTACACTGTGTCTGAGCTATACGTAGAGCTGGTACATAAACCAACACTCGTGAGAGTGGTTTACATAAACCTGGCTTCGGTGTGGGGCGTCGGGACACATAAACCAGCAGGTTTGTATACCTGGGGTCGGCCCCTAACGACGCGCGTTATTAAGTGGTGGAATATAATGCCATTCAACACGGCAGGGAGGGGGGGGGGGCCCGTAGGAGGGCCGGGGTGAGGCAGGGGAGGGGGCCCCAGATGGTGGTGAGGTCTGGCCCCATGACAGGGTTGGTGACATGGTTTGCAGGGTCTGTCTGCAGTCATCGTGGTGGGAGAACCCTCCAACAATTCCACAACCATCTCCAACACCACCACCAACACAGCCACGACTGCCTCCTCCACCACTACTTCCAGCACCATCACCACTATCGGTATCTACGTACACCGCCCCTCCTAAGAGTGTCCATCTCCAACATCACCACCACCACTACTACTATCTCCACCACTCCCACCAACAGGCCTTCACCAACACCCCCACGAGCCTCCCTGGTCCCAAATCTCCATCACAAAAGCCTCCAACAACACTCTACGTTCCTTTCCCACAGGTACTACACACGCGAGAGCAGAACCCGCGCCAGGCGACTAGGCCTCGTACAGCTGGGCCTAGTACGCCAACTTCACCCCCACCCCCCTTGTACAACGGCTTCGAAGATCAAATTCTGACTACGACACTCTTGTTGTAGACCTAATTTGCATACACGTGCCTACACGCAGTTCTGGACCCCCTTCAACCCCAGCTGCTACAGTCTACGAGAGGGTAGTCGAGATTCTGTTTTTCCATCCTTCGTTACCGAGCCAGATAAACCTGTAAACCCATGGTCTACCCCTGTAAACCAAGGTCTATTCCCCCTAGGCCGTGGTCTACCTCCGTAAACCGTGGTCTGACCATGTAAACCGGGATCTATGTAAACTGCGGCTCACCTCTTGTAAACTGTGGTCTGCCTACGTAAAACCGCGGTTTACTCCCTGCGAACCGTGGTCTACCTCCGTAAACCATGGTCTGCCCACGTAAACAATGTTGTGGCCCGACGCCTCGTGGGACCAGAGGTCTCGCCGCTTAAAAGTAGAAACGCGCAAGGCGCAGGTGGGCCAAGCAGGGAGCAGCCCCTTCCACTACCCTGTCCGGCAGCAGCAGGGGGTGGGGGGGGGGAGAAGGGGATCCCCTTCCCCTACGCAAGCAGGCAGGCAAGTTGGGGGAAGAGACCCACCCCCTCCCTCCCCCTTAACGGACCACCCCACCCCCCTTCCCTTGAGGCTAGATACGCAAACATTAACCGGGTCAACACGCGTCTGTCCGTCTGTCTCCAAAGACCTCGCGCAAGACACGGCCCCTGCCAGACAGCAGAGACCCCCCCCCCCGCCTCCCCTCCCCTCCCCACACCACAGGCCAAGCGTGGTCCGAGCAGACAGCAAGCAAGACACACGAACCACACGAATTTTGGCTTTCCGTGTTCTACCGTCCGGAAGGAAATCATTTTATCACTTTTGAAAAGTTACCGAATTTAGAGACGGATCCTAACTGACCCCACCTGGCATATATATATATATATGACATGACAGCAGCGGGCGTGCATGACAACACGTGACACCGGGACATGGACGACAATAACAGTAAGGGACAGCGCCACCCGACATGAGCCGGTCGGTCGAAATAAACAGCAAACGATGACCACGCGGTTACCCTGGCTGGACCTGGCGCCCCGCCTCCGATCACCTGCGTTTATGGCTTCTCACGTACACACCTTGCCAAGAACTCCTCTTACATTACAGCATTTCGCGGCGAAGGTCTCATAATGACACACGTATATAATAGGTTTAGGGTCATTATGAGTGGGATATATGAGTGGGGAGTGAGCGAGGGTGTAATTAGCGGATGTAGAGGTGATGAGCGTGGAGGGATCGGGACGCGGGCGCTGGTCATGAGTACAAAGGTCGTGTTAATCTCACGAGGAATGCCGGGAATGCGCAGGCGCCCGTGGTTGCCAGTTACCCATTTTCTCCTCTTTCACATTTCGCAGCAAATAGCCACAAATCATCATCCACAAACCACAAACACAATCCTATACAATACTTATAAATTATATTCAACAGATTAGAATAGAAATGGACCTCGATGGCGATTAATTGGAATGGAATAAAGATTAATAAATGGGTGACGTGGGGACCTCGAGGCGCTTGGGGCCCCTGGCTGGCTAGCTCGCCCAGCGCCCTCTGCCGGGCCCCGCCAGAGGAACCCCCCCCCCCCAACGCCTCCCACCCTCCCCGGGCGGAGACTTTAACGCCGTGTAGTCAGTCAATGGCGGCTCACGAGGCCTACCGCCCCAGGTAGGTGGGTGGGTGGGTGGATGACCGGCCGTAAAAAAACACCAGAGTAATTGGGAGAAAGACAAAAGAAGGTGGAGGAGGAGGAGGAGGAGGAAGATAAAGAAGTGGGCAGCCTATGACGGAGGGGAGGGGGAAGAGGTGTGTGTGTGTGTGTGTGTGTGTGTGTGTGTGTGTGTGAACCGGAGGCCATGGGAACCACCTTCCACACCTACTGGTCGGGCTGTACAGTACGACCCTTTCTGTCGTCCATCCCCCCTCCCAATACAGTACCACTTCAGCACCCCCCCCCCCCCCCAGTACCACCCCCAGCAGCTCTCCTGGTCAGCAGATGCAAACCAGCCGCGTATAAATGGTCCGCCACGTGGTCCACGCACACACAGACACACACACACGCGCGGGGAGAGACCACCTCCGCAAACTCTCCATGGTCTACACACACGAATTTAAAAGACCCTCGACTGTATGAAATACAATAACTAAATCTACAGCATACAACACCTAAATGGACGCCAAGAAAGAGTTAGGAGTTAGTGGTACAGCATAGGGGGAGGGGGTCCCCATGAGGTGGGCCCCACGAGGGGGAGGGGCCCGCGAGGGAGCCACTCTCGTATTACAGCTGGGATCTGACGATAACTGTGGTAGGATCCCAGTTCTAACTCTCTGACCCACCACACGGACCACCTCGCCACAAGGGGGTCTATGGGGGGAGGGGTCTTCTTGAGAGGCGATGGCCTCTGTCCACGGTGTACACTGTCCTCCTCCCCACAGGGGAGTTAAAAGACCCTTGGGGTGACATACTGTCCCAATATGCTGAGGATGGACAGACGTGGTCCGATGGGATGGGATGGGACGTCGTTCAGACGGTCCCGGGTTCGATCCCAGGGCACCCGGAGGAGAGATGGTGTGTGTAAATATTCATTCACTCGTGTTAATATAACCCTGTTAATTATTCATGGCTTTTCGTGGCATCAAATTTGCATATTTTGGTTTGTATCTCGGGACATGTTGCCTTCACCAGTCCTCGCTGTACAGGCCAGAGACCACGCGAACCCATCGTCTGCCAATACGACAAAACACGAATGGCAAATCACATTTTCCACAGCGCAGCGGCAGACGGCTTCCACCAGACGGATTGGGAGACTTCAACGCTGGCGTAAGTAGCGATCAAGATGGTCCGTCCGGCCTCCACTGGGGCCCTGCCTGGCCCCCCACCAAGACACTGGAAAAACCAGACCTGTCATTCTACTTCCTTTCCAGAGGCCAGACGGACCATATCTCCACTAGTCGAGTAATAAGCTTAGGTCCTCTCAATCTCACTCCAGTGGGATTGATACGTCGGCTTGATCACTCTTAAGTTCAGATAAGCTCAGTAAAGGCGCAGTTGTCTTCGGGAAACTGAGCTTACACTGAGAGCGGTGGGAGTTGCGTTCGGTAAAGTCAGATTACGGATCGTCTGTTTACGTTCAGGAACGTTACAGATTACGTTCAGAAACGTTAAGATCACGTTCAGTATATTCATATTCAATCTAGTGACGTTATGTTACGTTCAGTAAGGGCTAGAGATACGCATGTAACTGGTTGGCTTAGCTAGAAATGCGTCTGGCTTACTTGATCGTTATCTTCGACGTAACCGTCACTGACGAGTGACTCCGTCAGCCAAGAGGTCAGCACTCGAGGTGGTCGGTCGGGCCGCCCCGCCCCCCCCCCTCCAAGACCTGTGCAGGCGTCACCTGTACAGCGTCACCCGTCACAGGTCTTCCGGACACAATGGCCTGATAACGTACTCTCTCTCTCTCTCTCCTCGTACGAAATCTACTAGTTCCAGGTTACGTTCAAAGTGATACATGGAATTGAAATGTATTTTGACATACGACCCTATGGTCCGGGTTGCGCATACACACACACACACACACACACACACACAAGGGGGGGGGTAGAAGTGGATGGCCCTCCCCCCCACTAACAGAGCAGCGAGGACACTTCAACATTTGTCGCGAATAGGTCACCATTGAGTCTTTATATCATCACTTTCCTCCCCTTCCCTTTCACCCCATTATCTCCCTCCCGTCCCCTTCACCCCATCATCTCCCCTCACTATCCACTCCCCCCCACCCTGATGACCCCTCTCGCCCCATTGCGGGGGCCTTGGCCTCGTCACGCCGGAAACGCCGTCCAAGAGCCCCGTTTACACCGCGTAAATTCCCTTTTCACTCTCATAATGGCGGCACAACACGGCCGTAGGCCCAGCCGGGGGGAAGCCGGTCTCATTTCCAGGCCGACGCATTTTTTTGTTCCATTACCTGGAAAGCCAAACAAAGGCTGGACGAAACAACCAAGAAGAAAATCCATCGGTGCCGGAGGCCCGTACACAGCTCGGGATCTGGACCCGTGAGATGGCAGAGGCCGCTCTCATGAGACACGGGGAAAGCAACACCTTTTCTTCGACGGAAGCCTCTCTCTCTCTCTCTCTCTCTCTCTCTCTCTCTCTCATTCCCCGGGCTGGACACGCAGCGTTCCTCAAAGATGGCAAGAAAAAAGGGATTTTCTAAATGATCGCAAAAAGATCAGGCGCGAGGCAGCTCTCATCATCAGCATTTGAGCAGCAGGCTAACCACACCTCCTCCTCCTCCTCCTCCTCTTTCTCCCCAGACACCCTTACCATCTCCCCCAGACACGCTTCTCACCACCCCAGTGACCGACCACCTTTCCAGGCACCCTCACAACCACCCCAGACATAGGAGCGTCTGCCAAGACACCCTCATTTCCTTCTGTGTCTGCGTATCTCTCCTCCCCTCAGTTCGTCACTGTCTTTAAATATTCTCCCCATTTTTTTCTCTCCCATTTAATTATACAGCCTTCGCGTCCTCCTCCCCTTTGAGTATCCTCCCCGTCTTGAAATATTCTGTTGTTCGTCTCGCTTTCTTTAAGCACCCTCGTCTGCAGTCTTCCTCTTGTCAAAGTCTCTCTCTCTCTCTACCCTTTAAATGACCTTCCATCCTCCCTCTGTCCTCCCTTTAACCTACCGCCTCCGGGGAGGAACAGGGAGAGAGAAACGAGAGAATTAGGCACCGAAGAGTTAAGACAGAGAAGCTATAATAAGACTGAGCCGAGACCTTTGCCCCTCGCTGGGCAGCCCTGAAAGCCAAAGGAGTTTTTATACCCCAGGATGACCTCCACTTCTGCCGGTTACACACACACGTTCATCCACTCTCATACAGCCAGTAATCCATCAACAGGCGCTTGTGTGTACCGGGGGATCATCTTTAATTCCGTGTTCACCCACATTCAGTTGAGGCAGTTATGAAATACTCAGAGGAGAGTCGAGGACGAGGATGAAGCCCTTGTGTCTTAGGGACTGAATAACATCTACCAGAGGGAACATCTCTTCTGCCAGAGCTCCCAGACTCCAGTACGCCTCTGGGAACGGCCCTTATGGCAACCCTGCAAGTCCATGGAAGTTCGATAACATAAAAATTTTGTTAAGAATAAGCAATACCTGCTGCCTGAATATGGGAACTTGGTTTATGGAGAGAAATTACGGTCAGGAGAGTGCAGCCTACGGCCTATACACAGCCCACCCGAGATGGCCGACATGCACTTAGCCTGCGTTCCAGTAAAGAAAATCGTCCGGCCTTCAGAGTACCGTTGCCGACATGGCTTCTGTGACAGCGTAGTAGATAGCCTGGAAGATGGCGCAGATAGCAGTTTAGACTACGCATCGAGCCTGTGTGAGTGTGATAAAACAGCCCGGAGGATAGCGCAAACAGGCGCAAGGCCGAGATAACGAGCCTGTGTGATGGTCGGTCCGGACGGCCTGGAAGATGATAGCGCTGGCAGCATCGTACGTGAGATAGCGGGCCTGGGCGACAAGAGTAGACAGCTCGGAAGATAGCGCTGAGAGCAGCGTCAAGACGACCTGCCTGGGTGACAGCCTTACTTACTAGCGTGACTGACGAAACATAAATAACACAATTGGTAACGCAAGTCAGGGTTACATGGTGGGGCGAGGGGGCGGCCCCCTTAAGACTATAGTAACCACGGGGGCGCCCGAAGACGACTGCATAACTACCTCCTGGGCCCCCAGGAAAGGAATGTCAATTAGCACGCTCTCCCTTACCCCCTTGCTTATTAGCGCAGGGGCGAGGACCAGGCGAATAATGTGTGCTTTACGGCCCTCGGAGCGCGGGGCGTCCAGGGAAGGAACACAGTGCAAATCAACAGACGAACGATGTTCCTCACAGTGAAATAATAATAATAATAATGATAATAATAATAATAATAATAATAATGGAGATAAAGCGAGTCCCTGGCGACCACTCGGACCCACGACCCCTGTCTGGCTACGACCTCGCCCACCCCATGTGGTTGCAAGTGTCCTCTCGGTACGACTCTCGTCTATCTACCTACCTACCGTGGTCGTCGCCTTCTTGGTACGACCTCGCCCACCCAATTTGGTTGTAAGTGGTGTCTCGGTACGACTTTCGCTTACCTACCTACCTACCGTGGTGACGACGCCTTCTCGGTACGACCCCGCCTGTCTTGACCCGGTCGTCCGAGCTGACACAACGACTCGACGTTTCTCCAGTCGTTTTAAACGTTTCTCCCCAGTCGTCCAGAGCTTTTCAACTTTTTTTAGAAAAACGTTCTGATCTGCATTACGAGTTACGACGCGAAGTATACGACCCGCTGCTCTTGCGACAAACCAACACCGTCGCGCAGCCCCGGCGGCCAATACCTGTCGTGGGACGTGTCGCAAAGGTACGTCGCCCCCCATCTTATCCTCTGTCACTATTAGTTTTTCTTTCCCTCCCTTTTTTTTTTAGGTTTCTCTTCAAAGTAATACTTTACACAGATAGTTTTCTTTGGTTTTCTACTTTGTCAAGTCTTCTGTAAACAGAGGAGTCTCCAGTCTGGGTCACCTGTTGCTGTGACCCGTTACCTGTTGCTGTCACCCGTCTCCTGTTGCTGTGACACGTTACCTGTTGCTGTCACCCGTCTCCTGTTGCTGTGACCCGTTACCTGTTGCTGTCACCCGTCTCCTGTTGCTGTGACACTTTACCTGTTGCTGTGACACGTTACCTGTTACTGGCACAAGTCTGTCATGTCAACAGGAGCCCATTCCCACCCACACGACACTCCCTGTGCTTCGGGACGTGACAGATGAACACTGACATGAGTATATTGTAGCCATCCGTTGAGATGACGATGATGATAACATGACCAGATGATGACGGTAATGAGGACCAGGAGATGTGACAGTATTCGTGACGCGTGACGCTTTCTGGTATTACCTGTTGGACGGATGAGTCAAGTCCTTTTAAGAACTATAACCGCCTGAATCCAACGCCGTCAAGCCCCACGTGACACGTGTCATCACCACATGACGCATGCCATCCTCATGAGACACATGACACCTTCCACCGCCACCAGCATGAGAGATATGAACACCCCAAGACAACATCTCTCCCCCCCACGTCTCACATGACGGTGACATGAGCAGGCAACCCCCAGAGCCATGACACCCCTCCCCCCTCTCTCCCTCACACAGAGCCTACGCGATCATGGAAGAGTCCTTGGGAACAGTTACGCCTTACGCCCATACGCCACTGTAGCAACCCCATGACCCAGCAGCAGCGGGAGTCGAACCCGCGGACTACGCCTCCTAACAAGACAAGTCGTTGGGGGGGGAGGGGGGGCGCGACAGTGACGAATGTGACCCCGGCTCCCTCACGACTCATATTCGCTAAGCCAGATAAATGAGGGTGTCGCAGTCTTGCCTAATGTACTCTCTACTCTTCTCTCTCTCTCTCTCTCTCTCTCTCTCTCTCTCTCTCTCCCCTCCCCCCCAGTGACGACTCACGTGGTCGCGGTATAGTCTTGGTAAACACTGGAGTTTACCCGCAGTATACCGGAGTAAACCAGGCTACCCTGGTATTCATTTGAGACCTTGGTAGTTGGTTCCTCCCTCCCTCAGCGGCTGGGGGTTCCAAAAACCCCGCCCACCGCCAACCAAACATCTTTCCCGTGTGTAAAATATGGTCTTCGTAATTTCCCGTCAGCAAATCAAGTTTCTGCACAGAACGCGTTATATCTCCCTGGCATCGAAAAAACATGGGTCGTAAGTCGATTTTATGTCGTTTGGTATCTAAAACAGGTTCCTTAAAAGTCTGGGGTATCTCCCCGGTATCTAAGACAGATTTCTCACGGGTTTTGGCTTCTCCCCGTTACCGTAGACAACTTTCTTGGATGTCTGGGTACCAAAGGCAGCTTTCTTGACATGCCTGGGTTTCTCTCGCGTTATCTTCCCACAGGTTTCTTCGGACGCTTAGGTATCTCCCTCTTTGTCTTCAGAGGTATGGGTATCATCTCCCTGATTATATTCAGAGGCTTTGGTGTCTCCCTAGTAATCTTCGGGGGCCTGGGTATCTCCCTGATATTCTCCGACAGGTCCCTGAAGCGACCTGGTTACCTCCCTGGTCATCTTCAGAGACCTGGGCATCTCCCTGGTAATCTCCGACAGGTCTCTGGAGAGACCTGGGTATCTGGTGGGTAAGCCTAGGTGGTGTAAGGCGAAGGGAGCCTGGTGTTGGGGGTCAATAATACCAACCCACGTCCAGGCACCCGGGGTATCATACCAGCATCCCAGGGGGGAAAGAGAGAGAGAGAGAGAGAAGCCCCCGACGCCATCCGCATCACTGCTTCGTATTAAAACGGAGGTGTCCATCCCCTCCTTGTGGGATGCGGCAGTGGTACCGCCCCTTGTACGGTAAAGGGGGCGGCGGGCGCGGGGGCGACACAAGTGGTATGGCCCAAGTGGTGGTAGATGTATGGTAGCGACCTACCTGGCTCTGTGGTGACAAGCGTGGACGACGGCCCACCACCACCACCACCACCACAATGGCTGCCTCCTCTCTGATCTCAAAGTTCTCGCGCGCCGTCAAGCAGTTCCTCGCGTTGCCAATAAATAAAAGGAAATTTGTCAATCCATCTTCTCGGTGTGTCTCAAGTTCAGGGATTTTCATCGAACCAAAAATCAGGTCCTTTGCGTCGACAGCTTGGGTGGTGTGGCCCTTACCGTCCGGGGCTGTGAGACATTAAGGTCTGGCCTTGACCTTGGAATGTAAGCAATGTCTCAAAGTTTACCTTAAAGTCCCAGTAAAGGCTGTTTGGTCAGACCTGGAGCCTTTTTAAGGTAAAATGCACCACAGGAGCGTCACCTCAGTGCTCGTGACGCGACGTGACGCTCTCAAGGCACCACAGATATTGCTCCAATATCAGGATTTTACGGTGTTTCTCGGAGTGTGGGAATATTACCGCCTAGAGATACGCTATCGCAGCAGCACAGCTGGATTGCTTACCCGATCAGCTGCGTAAAGCAGGCTTAGTTCTGTGTTGCCTCCGTCCTGGTGGCCAGTGTATGGTAGCTGTGACATAATGGTAGCCGTATGGTATGTATTAGTCTGGCTGTATAGCAAAAGTATGGCGGTGTTATGCTAACACGTTTGCTTCTGGTGCGATAATTTGTTAAAATGTCCGTCATTGATGGGGTGATATGTTAAAATGTCTGACGACGATGGGGTGATATGTTAAAATGTCTGACGACGATGGGGTGACATGTTAAAATGTCTGCGAACGATGGGGGTAACATGTTAAAATGTCTGCCTCTTGTAGGATAATATGTTAAATGGTTTACCACAAGTACGGCAGGCAAATGTTAAAAAGATTAACAATGAGGTTAAGTTAACAGGTTGCACGAGAGCCACTGACGGACGCCGTAACATTACCAAAGTTAGTAATAACTGGACTGGTTTTTTTTTTTCACTGCCAGCAGTGCCTTGAGGCTGATGGCGAGCAGTGATAAAGACCGGTGAATACAGTGATAGCACAGCTGAAGGCGGCGGCGCTGGTCATGGCTGACCCGAGTACAATTATTTGCGGTTGGGCGGAATGAGGAGAGGGTAGTTGTTGTTGAAATCCTGGTTGTGGTCGGTTGTGGAAGGACTGGGTTGTGTGGTGATAGACAGACAGTACGCCAAGTGGTGGTCTTTCCACCTTCACCTCCCCCCCCCCCACAACCCCACTCCACCGGACCCCACCGAAGACCCTGGCCCCAGACCACACCACGCCGTCTAGCCAGCACAATGGGTGTGTCTGGTCGCCCCTCCCCCCTCCACTCCCCTTCCCCAACACACAAGACGTACAAACCATCACTTTCATACCTTCCAGGTCAATAATAGTGGGCACTTTTTCCAGTGGGGGTGAGGAAGGAGGAGGGAGGGGGAGGGGGGGTGAGGTAAGTCGGTCGTGGTTCCAGGAGAGAACGAAAACGAAGAGCTAATCCTGGAAGTGTCTTGAAGACGCGTACGTCCCAAATCATCCATAGGGTTCTGGAACAGCGTCCATTCTGGTGGCTGGATCACACCAGAGGAGCCCACCACCAGGCGATCGCCCCCTCCATGTTGGGGGCGAGAGGGGAGGGGGAGAGAGACACAGGACTGTTTCTGACTGCCGGGGTATTGGTAGGACGCTGGTGCGCCCCACGAGCAACGTGGGATGACACCCGAGGATCCCCTCGATGGACGGAGCGCCTCCACCTCCCCCGACACGCCTCTCCGTCCTCTGCCCCTGCAGGACTCCTCCCTCCACACATCCGTGCCCAGTACGACACTGCCGCTCGTCGCCACACGCGACAGCAAAAATGAAAACCACGATCCCTCCTCTACCCAATAAACAAACAAGGCCCGAGAGACCTCTCTACCTCCCCAAAAGGGGCGGCCCTCGCAACAGCCGAACCCCGTAAAACAACTCTTTAAACTCCCTCCCGGCCGGCAGGCATTGGGAGGGGTGGGGGGAGAAGGAGGTGACCCCTTTCCTCACCCCTCCCACCCCAGGGGCCTCAGGTGAGCACGATGACGGGTTCCCCAACACCCGACACATCCCCCACCCCCCCGCTGGAAGAAAGGCACGGAGGAGAAGGACCCCTGCACCCACTCCCAGAAAAACAGAAGGCATGCCACTGGGGGGGGGGGATCCTGCGCTGTGGTGGAGGAGGTGTGGTGGTGGTGGTGGTGGAAGAGGAGCCAGGCAACAGCTGGTATCCGCACACTAGCACCACCACCTCCCACGGCCATGGCTGCTACCTTCTCCGAGCACCTTTGTCTGGCCAAGAGAGACCCACCCGACCTCAACAACTCCAGGTGGACGTGGCACCCCAGCTAGCCGGGCAGACGGTCGAGAGAAACAGCTTCCGAACAACTATTTCAATTCAGTGTTCAGCATCGAATATTCCTCAGGTATACTGCAAGCGCAGAACAGTTCTCGACACTGAAGATGAAGAAGAATACCAAGATATACTGAAATAACTATTCTGATTCGGTATTATCAAGTCATCTGGTCCTGGCGAGATATCTCGTAGACTACGGAAGGACGTGGGTCTTCATATAGCATTTCTGATCTACGGTATATTCGACAAATCGTTCCGGGAAGGGAACGTGCTTAAAGAGCCTGGAAGTTCGTTAACGTAACACCAACTTTCAAAGAAGGGGACAGAGATTGCATTAGGAATGCCGTCCTATCGGCCCTGCTGAAGATGCCCTGGGAAAATTATTACAAACAATAATGTTGAATTCTCACAAGATAATTATATGATGAACTGATAACTGACAATCAACATGGATCTCGAAGTAAATGATTATGTTTAACGAATCCGATAAAGAAAGAAACGCTTTAGTGATACATCAAATTACTGGGACTCCAACATACCTTACGATTTTATATACTTCGAGTTTCGAGAAGCCTTCACCGAAATACCAGATAACAGATCGGCAAATTAAAAGTTCATGGTGGAGAAAAATTGTCTGCAGACTGCAGAAGACTGGTTCACAGAAAACGAGTGGTACTTAACGGAGCAATGTCCGAGTGGTTTCACGTGACATGCGGGGTACCACAGGGATCAGACCTGGGACCTGCACTTTCCATTATCTATAACTAAGATCTGGAATTCGAATCACCGTGAGAATTTCGAGATATGCCGGTGATATTAAATCAGGATATATACCCAAGTCGAAGGAAAATTTCCTTAAAACTTCAGAATGATTTAGACAAACTGATGGAGTGGTCGGAGACATAGCGAATGAATTTCAGTACAGATGCAAATGAAAAGTAGTGTCTTTTAAGCAGAAACAAATCCTTATCACGAATATAAAATATTTGGTAAACCATTACCAGAAGCAAAACAAGAAAAAGACATTGTTGCGCTTATCAGTGACAAAATACAGAAAAAAAGCCTGGCTGCGGATATTACAGCGAACAGGGTGCGCGGGGTTCATAGCTAGAAATACAAACCATAATACAGAGGACAGAGCACCCACTCTTTACAACACACTCTCAATACGCTTTTCAGTTCTGGTTGCCAGAGTTGATCGGACGTGAAGAAAGGCGAGGACGATTACAAGTTCAAAATGGAGCAACAAAACTAATTCCGTCTTAACGCAGCTACCAAGTCCTCAGAAGACAGACTTAAGAGACCTAAATTGTTCTCTACGGAAGAGGACTCCAGGTCACTCCTGTCTGACGTCTGTCTACGTCGCCCTCATCACTGTCTGAGAGCCGTCAGCGGCCCATCCCTGTAATACTGTCCCTTCCGTCTCGTCTGTTGGCTTAGAAAAGGGGCCCCCTTCATCATTCTCCTTTCCCTCACACTAGGACTTTGGCCTCACCATGAACAGAGACACTTCCCATGGGGTCAACCAGTACTTTCCATGTTAGGGAAGTGCCAGCCTTTTCCTCCATGGGGCCATATGTACTCCGTAAGTACGACTGGCACTTACCCTGCCTTCCACAGACACAACAGCCGGGCCAGCCTGACCCCACAGGGGGAAAGTGGCGGTCCAGCCCTACAAGACGCTGCCGGGCCATCCTGACCCACAGGGGGAAGTGGCGGTCCAGCGCCAGAGACATCAGGGACCCGCCACAGACGATGACCGGCAGGACTGGCCTCTAACCTAGCGATAAATGACCCTTCCCACACACACACCCAGTTTTTGCTCCTCCAAATTACTTTTGTTCGTGCTGACACTCGCGCGACTGACGTTCATACTGCTGATGGCTGACGTTTATACGGCCGATGGCTGACGTTCATACTGCTGACGCAGCTAACGTTCACAGACTGACACGACTAACGTACATACGACTGACATTCATATACAGATGACACGGCTAACGTTCATACAGCTGACGTGCATAATGCTCACAGTAACGGTAGGCCCAGCGTGACAACGGGTAAGTGTCGAGCGTTACCCCCCAGAAATACTGAAATGGCGTTACAATCATCGTTACGTTACCACACTCATTGTGTTTATGTCTGGGGTTTTCCTCGGGTAGGGGGAGGAGGGGGGGGGGGGTCTCTGATCCTCCCAGCTCAGACGGGGGTCCTCCGAGCTGCTGATGTGGGTGGGTCGCTGGTCGACCAAACTGTTGGGAGGCCGCTGGCCCAAGTAGTCCCCGTAGCCCGTCTGGTCTGTGCATACTTGGGCCTCAGATGGTCAAAGAATTTTCTGATATTTTTTTTTTTGTGTATATCGCACTTTGGGATTTTTTATTGGCGATATTTCAGTCTTCCGTCCTTGTCGTGGCAAGAGGGGAGTGATTACTAAAGGGAGGTTGGGTAGCAATCATGCCTTCTGTGGCACGAGAAGGTAGAGAGAGTTCCAAGAGTTTAGCGGCGCAAGAAAAGAAACAGTCGTCACGACGGCCCAACCCTGGAGTCGCCAACGGCTAAACACAGTACATTCGTATGACGCAAGTCTTTCTGTCGTCAACACACTAAAGACCGTGTTTGGCATCGGTGTTCGAAGCCTGGTACCCGACATGTGATGAATGAAAGTCAAGACTTGTTTTCAATTGGAAAATAAGGCTGACGGACCAACACATTATTATTATCATTATTATTATTATTATTATTATTATTATTATTATTATTATATAACCCCCTTTCTCCAGGGATGTTCCTACAGCTTCGAGACGACTGCGCTGAAATCAGCAGCAGGGAAAGGACTGACTCAGTAACGAGAAGTCCCTCGACCTGACTCTACTGTACTCCGAGGTAGGCCGAGCCCGGTGACGTCGTCCCCGCCGGCACTTTTTCACCCCCGGCAAAACAACAACGAACTACACGGGGCTACCCACCTGACGATGTTGGGGTGTTCAAATCGCTCCAGCTGCTTCAGGAGCGCGATCTCCCTCACGGCGTTGACGGGCACGCCGTCCTCGGAGAGCGTAATGCGGATCTTCTTCAACGCCACCACGCGCTCCTGATTGCTACGGTCCCGGGCGAAGTAGACGGTGCCGTAGGCCCCTGGCGGAGGAAGAAGACGCATCGCGTTAGTACAGTTAAACACGTCTCTCGCGGCCCGTAACACAGATCCACTCGTACTCAAGCACGCCTCCAACCGCCAGCCACAGACGTGTACACAAAATGTACGCAAAGCACACGCAACGTACAACAGCCCCGGGAGTCTACGACATTCCACTAGGGCGGGTGAAGACTTGTACACAGCTTTGTTTGCCTGTGAGACCACTCGCGTACACTCATTTGCATACGAAAACATGGGGAACTGTTTAGTAAAGTAGCCAGTTTACACACACACACACACATCTGACAACATGGTTACCAGCGAACCTCGCTACCATGACTAGTACATTCTAGTGACAAGTGGACCTCAGTACCATGACTAGTACATTTCCTAGTTACCACTGGACCAACTGCCGTGACTAGTACATTCTCTAATTACCACTGGACCTCACTGCTATGACCAGTACACCCCCTGGTTACTCCTACACACAATACACGGTGCTTCCTACACCCAGATCTACACCTGAAGACACCTTCCAACACCTGGCTCTGCCCTACAGAGACGGAGACGAACCTGTATAATTAACGTAGGATTTATTTCCTACATTATACATACACGTACACACACACACACAAACACACACACACACACACACACACACACACAGCCATAAGCACATTAAACACATACACACTGGTGCAGACATACACACCAAGCTAAACAAACACCTTAACGTCTCCAAATCACATACATACGCACAGACATCCAACCAGTCCTTAATTCAGGCATAATCCAACCCTGCATCCTCATTTGCATCCCATTCCTCGCCTCATACAGACCATCTCTCGCCAGCGCATGTAACAGGAGCAGGCATTCAGCCGTTGGATTACAACAGGCTACATTCCCGTCCACAAAGCTCTTAATGGGTCGCGTCGAGAGAGCACGGCAGGAAACACGGCATTGAGTCTACTTGTCCATCCCTCCCTCCGGAGGGGGTGCGCTCCTCCCGCAGGAGGCACTCACCGTTGCCGATGATGCTGATCTCCTGGTAGTTGTCGCTGTCCCTCGGCAGGTCAGCCAGGGAGCCCACGGCCGAGCCGGAGGCAGCGGCAGTGGTGGCGGCAGTCGCTGTGGCAGCGGTGGCGGCGGCGGGGGGCTGTTCGGGTTCCTGGGTGGATGGCGGGGGGGCGCTGGTGCCGCCGCCGCTGCCGCTGCCGCCACCGCTGCCAGAACTTGCCATGGTCATCACAGAGGGCTTAGGGGGGGGACGGCGGCGAGGGGGGGGGGCCGGGCTACCTGCAGAGAGGGCGGCTGCTGCTGCTGCTGCGTGGGGTGAGGGGCGGCAGGCGACAGGGGGGCGGCGCTAGGGCGCGCGCGTCAGCAGGAGGAGCCAGCAGCAGAGGTGGAGAGGAGTGAGCCCGCCTGACCCACCGCCAACATCACCATCCACTCAGGGCCCACTCGGTGCCCACCATCGCTACTCCTGCAAAGAGAGACAACAGAAGCGGATGATACAGCTGTATTTATTAACTCTGGCTACGTCAACACACACGCACTGGTAAATACAATACGACTCCGATGCATCAAAATACACCGGGGACGTCATAAAATGGTCCCTTCAGACACGACCTGAGCAGCGGAGGATTACGTGGACGCGCCACGACTCAAAGAGGTCCCCCTTCTCTCCCTCCCTCCCTGTGGGGGCTACAGCAGGAGGAAAGGTCCCCCCCCCAGGGGACCAGCAGCCAACCCTGGGGCTGTGGCGCTGAGGGTCGCACCCTCGCTCACCTCCTCCTCCTCCTCCTGCCATCACAATTCCCACCGAGAATGCACGCACGCGCGTGCTCGCATGCGTGCGTGCGTGCACACGTGTTTTGGCGTGATAGCACGGAAGGACAAGAGGGAAGAGGACTTAGTGGCTCACGGATACATCACGACTCAGCAGCGTCTGGAGTCCTTTTCGACCGCCTGGGTGCCGTTCGGAACAACAGAATCATATGCAAATCGAATGCACACACACAACCACAGGAGACGGGACCCTCTTTCAAGAGACGGGGTACTTCAAATGTGGGACTCCCTCCTCCGTACAGTACAAGAGGTGGGGCCCCACGAGTGTAGAACTCCCTCCCTGCACTGTAAATATAGGTAATCACACGCACACACACACACACGCAAACACACGCTTGGAGAGATGATGGCACCCACCCAGATTGTTGCTGTGGGCACAGATTCGCCTGGCCTTAGCCTGGCACGGGGCCTTTGTCTTCAGACGGCCCGTCCCCCGCCTTAGCCTGGCACGGGCCTTTGTCTTCAGACGGCCCGTCCCCTGCCTTAGCCTGGCACGGGCCTTTGTCTTCAGACGGCCCTTCCCCCGCCTTAGCCTGGCACGGGGCCTTGTCTTCAGACGGCCCGTCCCCCGCCTTAGCCTGGCACGGGGCCTTGTCTTCAGACGGCCCGTCCCCCGCTTTAGCCTGGCACGGACCTTTGTCTTCAGACGACCCGTCCCCCGCTTTAGCCTGGCACGGGCCTTTGTCTTCAGACGGCCCGTGTCACCATAACCTTAAGAACTTTTCTCTCCTGGAGCCATCCTTCCAGGAGGCCTCTCTTCCAGGCACCTTTTCAGGATAATCCATCAGACACCACAGGAAACGAGATGTTATGGACTTTTCCCGCCGTAAGTCTAATCGTGACAGAAAACGGAGCAAGGGTATGCACCGCAACCACTAGTAAACATTGGCCATCTGATTCATCCTCTCCTGCTTTCCCCGTTTTCCATCCACTTCCCGTTTTCCTCTGTCCAGTCCATAATCTTACCAGTTTTCCCATTTTCTTCCCATTTTCATCTCTCGCATTTCTCCAGTTTTCTCCCCTTCCGTGTCCCGCTTCCCAATTTCATCACGTCTCATTTCACCCCAATTCTTTCACCCTCAACATTCTCCCCTCTTCCCTATTCTCTCTCCCCTCCCCACCCCTTTTTCCTTCTCCCCATCTCTTCCCGTCGGAGCCGTGACCGAGGGACGCTCCCCATAACACCTACACTACCTTCCCCCCGGCAACCACCCATTAATCTCCCCCTTTCACTCCCAACCTCCTCTCCACATACATACCCGGGTCAGCCCTGCTCTCCCCGACCCACACCCCTCCAGCGCTGTACCGCTCGCCCCTGCTCCCCAGTGTTCTTGCGGACCCGTGGGCGTGGTGGTGGTGGTGGTGGTGGTGACAAATGGTCCGTGGTTGTATGGGAGAAGACAGTGGTCTGTTGTTGTATGAGAGGGAAGACAGCGGTCCGTGGCTGTATGGGAGAAGGCTGTGTGGTCCGCGGTCGCGCGGGACTGGACAGGGAACGGAACGGAACACCAGCAAAGACAGAGACGCCTTCCATTCCGTTCCTCGTCCACTTGAAGAAGCATGTCAGATCACAGTGGCAGTGCTGGCTGTGATCACTGCTCCCCCTCTCTCTCTCTCTCTCTCTCTCTCTCTCTCTTTTTCGGACGGACACACATGGAAAACTGACCACCCGTCAAACAGGCGGGGCGAGGAACGAGCGTAGTTAAACGAGTGTGTTTAACGAGCGCAGATATCCGTTAAACCAGCACTGCAAATACGTGTCGGGTCATTCCTGTTTTTTTTTTTTTATGTTTACAGAACTTTTTTTCCGTGATAGAGGAACCGGGATCCTAGTAGTGCTGTCACTAGGTACCCCCCCCCCCTTGTACGACAGTACCAGTACCATCTTCCGGCAAGTGTCACCGCGAGTACATATGAATATAACGAAGGGGCTTCTTTATCACATTTATTTGAAATATTCGTTGAAAATACAAAAGATTCTGCACTTTTAGTGACAGAATGAGAGACGGGGGTTACATCGCAAGGAGTAGACGGAGGTAAGTACATTGTGTACTTACAGGACTGTTTAAAAGTACATGATCACGAACGCCACGGACCATCATCAGAGCCTCAGGACAGACCTCGCGCCACGTACGTGTACGTCTGTGGCTGGACGCGAGAAATATTCCCTCGGGAAAGTTGGCGTGGGTGAGATAAGGTGGCCTATGGCGGGGTCGGGTCATAAGCCACTTGACGCGGGTAAACAAACGAGAAACAAGAAGCACCTATACAGAGAGGCGTGGGTAGGGGGGGGGGGGAAGGCGTGGGAAGGAGGAGGCGTGGGAGGGAGGAGAGGGCGTGGGCACCACTGGGGGGGGGGGGGCGAGGGCGATGAGAGCCGTGGTGATGGACCCTAAACAGCCAAGCAAAAAATGGGAGTCCCAGCGCGAATTGGGAGCTACCACTTCCGCGACCTTTGAGCAAAACGGTACGATCTCTGAACACGATGGTACGGTCACTCGGCCCGACGGTACGATCCCTGAACACGATGGTACGGTCACTCGGCCCGACGGTGCGATCTCTGAACACGATGGTACGGTCA
>JAYMFT010396701.1:0-34511 GCA_038088735.1 Panulirus argus
CACATACACATACACACATGTACATATCTAGACTTGCTCGCCCCCATCCACTCCTGATGCCACCCCGCCCCACGGGAGAATAGCATTGCCATATATATATATATATATATATATATATAAAGAAATCTTCCCTGAGGGTGATACATATCTTTTTGATGGCACGTAACCTTGAAGAGATTTCACTGCAAGAAAAGGGGATATGGCTAAAAACCTGTGATCAACCTGTAATGGCAAAGCTTATGAGTCTGAAGAGATACCATACACGGACGGGAGGTAGAGGAACCTGCCCTATCTAGTGATCTCGTTCATCATTATCTTCACTATCAAGGGGCAATTATTGATGAGATTTCATCTCTGTGCTTTAACGGGTGTTAAGTAACGTGATAACTCGCGTGATTCTATCTTTCTTTAACAAGCAGTAACTGCTGCGGGTCTGTTGTCTTTCTGTCTACCAGAGAATGACTACTGAATGTTCGCTATCTTTATCTTTAACAAATCATAACTGCATTAGGTCTGTTTATCTTTACCTTCACCAAAGAAAGACCGCTATAGATCCATTAACTTTATATGTACGAAGGAACAACTCCTTTATGAACTGATAACTGAATTGATAACTGAACTGATAACTGAACTGATAACTGATGCAGGTTCCTCATCTGTAAGTGCGAAGTGTCTCATTAGACTCAAACATTTCCTTCATTGCATCAACAGAAATGGAAAGAACCGAAGTGTTCTAAGTTTAGTCTCTTTCTTTCTCCCTCATATATATATATATATATATATATATATATATATATATATATATATATGTATATATATATTATCCCTAGGGATAGGTGAGAAAAAATATTTCCCACGTATTCCCTCCTTGTCGTAGAAGGCGACTAAAAGGGGAGGGATCGGGGAGCTGGAAATCCTCCCCTTCTGTTCTTCCTTTTCCAAAAGAAGGAACAGAGAAGGGGCCCAAGTGAGGATTTTCTCTCTAAAGCTCAGTCCTCTGTTCTTGACGCTACCTCGCTAACACGGGAAATGGCGAATGTGTGTATATATATATATATATATATATATATATATATATATATATATATATATATATATATATATTAAAAAAGATTTTGTATATGTAAATGCGTTATGGATGTATATACAAGACTATGTCAAGTCTCCAGAGTTTCCCAATAAGGTTGACTAACTCACTGGCTCTGGCTGCCTGTCTCAACCTCACGGTATTTCCGGAGCCAGTGTGTGTGTGTGTGTGTGTGTGTGTGTGTGTGTGTGTGTGTGTGTGTGCCGTACGTCAGAGTGACGTGGTGGGAGGGACCAGATAAGCCGCGTCTTCAGGGTGAATTGTTGTGTTTATGTCTGTCAACACTGTTGTTTGTATACATGCAGAGCCTAAGGGGTGTTACCGGACCCCGCCTGCAAGGAGCTACGCCAAGAGCGACGTTTCACCTTCAGCTGGGCTGTGTCATCGTCGGATGACAGAAGGAAGGAGCTTCTCGCTCTACAGGGGTCCAACACTTCCCTGCTCCTGCCTGAGGCTGCAGGAGTCCCACAAGAGTACCCTCGTCTTGTATAGTGATGTCATTCTTTTGCTCTAGCCTTATGTAGGTATGGACGACCACACGTATGCATGTATACATGTATGCATCCATATGTATGGGTTTCATGAAAAACTTTACATAGCCTAAGTTACTAGAGAGCAAGACGTGTGTTTGTAAGTCAGCAACCATCTGACCAGCGAACATCTGACAGGCGAACATTTGGAAAGTTGCCTCCACAAGGAGGAAGACCTTGAATGATTGCTTTACCCCCACAGAGGCATCTGGAACACTTGCTTTCCCCCCTGATACTCCTCCAGGAAGAGGCTCATTCCAGAAGCCTGGCGCCCGGGAGCCAGCCGAAGGTATGAGCAAGACTTCCGCCCCGCGGGGAGCCAGCGGACGGAGGACGCCGGAGCCAAAGCGTCCGGGATGATCGCTGGAGCATTTGCGGCAGTGACCACTACAGCTGCGAGGTCTTGAACATTCGCTGGAAAGTCCTTCTTTGTACCGCTTGTCGCCACAAGATCTTGGAGAGTCCCATGGAAAGTCTTTCTTGGAGGCTTCCATAACTAGCTGGTTCCGGAGAGTCACCGGGATGTTCGTCAGGGCGAGAACTGGACATGCTTTCCCCTGGAAAGTCGCTGGAATGTCAGTCGTGTTGATGAGTTACATTACTCAGTCCTTGGAAGCTACTGATCACTTGAACCTTATCACGATGGTCACTGGAACCTATAATGTGGCCCCTGGAATCTGGAAGTGTCTTCTCCTACGTCATTTATAGACTAGACAACCAGGTGTAGGGGACCACGGCCATGACACGCACAGAGAGAGAGAGAGAGAGAGAGAGAGAGAGAGAGAATATTCGGGAAGCAAATATTGGGCAAGAAGAGTTTGCTGGATGAACTAAAGAGGTAAGGTATTTAGGGTTGGGTGGGTGGGTGAGGTTGGGAGGCGGTGAAGGTTGGGGGGTGGAGGGGGTTCGAGGGGGTGGAGAGAGATCAGGGGTTCACTGAGGTTTTATTACAGGAGTTACAGCGCAGACAACACTACTTAAAGGTCACTTGTTCCGTGTGTGTGTGTGTGTGTGTGTGTGTGTGTGTGTGTGTGTGTGCGTGTTACGGGGAGAGAGTCTTACACGTGTGTTGTCCCGTCTCTGAACCTTGAACATAGGTACCTTGTGAACCTTACGTTATGTAAACACATATCCACACCCCAGCTTACGCCAGGTAAACTGTACTATGTAATGCCCCACTTGTAAGAGCTATTTGTACTGTACGGAGAGGGAGCACTGTACTCGTGGGGGCCCCATCTCATGAACTTTCTCTTCCATCAACAAATTCTTAAACTGTTTGCTGTCAGCGTTAACGATTTCATCATTCAGTTTATTGTATATATCCACTACTCATGCTAGTGAAATACTTCTTTACGTCTTTCCCAACATGTTTCGTGCTGGGGTTCACGTTACGGCCTCTGACTGTGGAAGTGTTCGTCGTCATCTCGATCTATCAAAACCTTAGGGATTGTGGTCACGTCTTTATTGCTGTTTCCTCTCCCGTGATGGACAAATCTGTGGTTTCTGACCTTTTCCTTCAACTCATCACTCTTACGAGATGAGGCAGTTAAGACAGATGAAATAAGATATTTATACGTATTTTCTTTAAGCAATGGATTGGTGGTCAGACACACGGACCAGAAACGGTACGAAAATCAGCAGAGGTAAAACACGAGTGACGAATATTACCAGAACCAAGAGAAAGGGAAACATATCTGCAAATCAGCTACAAGAAATTGATAATCTTAAATACTGAGCATAAAATCTACAGCAGATGGATTTAAAGAAGATCAGTGCAAGCTTCACTATGCTGTAGTCTATACTGAAAGATAATTATCATTAGAATACAGTGGAATGAATTATACCATATTTCTAAGGTCCATTTTGATTTCTGGGACACGAGTTTGGTCACTCACAACCTGATCATGTTCACAGACTCAGGGTGCCGAAATGAGAACACCGAGGCTGATGAGAAAAGCTACGAGACTGGAATAAGATGAGAAACACGAAGATGAGACATTCAAATGTTATATATATATAAAAATAAAAAAAACACGAAGTATGGGAGAATATGATCATGTGTAAAGAATGGAAGACGAGACATATGTTAAGAAGAGTTTGAATAATGGTTTCCTGAAAGACGATCGAGCAAGACGTCCTGGGATGAGAGGGACCGAGTGCATCTTCAGGAGCAGCAGCAAAAGAGGAAAGGTGCTGGAGGAAGGTGATGAACACAGAGGGCGCGACGAGGTTGGGAGCCAGTGGAGGAGGCCGGGTGGCGACAGACACAAAGTCTCTTTGGCTTCTGGAGAGAGTCACTCACGCCATCTTGGATTGGAGTAATACAGAAGGAATACCCAAATGGGAACCTCTTGAAGCCTGATACCGTCTGTGACTCTGTATATGGAATCCTTTCAGCGCTGACGCGCTAATCGTCACTCCACTTCCTGTCTGAGTCATCCGTGACTACCTTAGCTCACGTTTGACTCATCCGTGACTATCTCGAGTCTCTTTTGAGTCATCCAAAGAGCATCTTAGCAACGCACGCACACACACACACTCCTGCCATATCATCAGTGGTGCTAACGTCTCCGTTAAGGGTCCACCAGCCAATCACGACGTCCGAGGGCTGGCACCACTGACTACCTTATCTCCCGCCGAAGCACTTGTCACTGTTTTGTTTATCCCACATCAATGGTTCCCTCGTCAAGCAGATAAAGCTCAACCGGACGTCTTGCGACACGTTCTGGCGCCCCGGGATAGACCATATCGCGAGAGGATGTTAAGGACGTGTCACAGTTATATGAGAGGAAAAGAGAAATTTACCCGGTGCACATTTTCCACGTAAAATGCCTCCCCATTTGTTTACGAGATGCGTGACTTCCTCTCATTGTGCTCAGATATGCATATGAGGCTCGTTATGTGCTCGCTCTGGCCGTGGTAGACGGGAAGCAACCGGGAGGATCATAAGTGATATTTGAATGTCATGAGCACAAGGATTTGGGCGTCATGTGAACATCGTTGCCTAAGGATGGTCTTGGATTTCCTTGTGTTTTGTCTAAACAGACACACACGGATACATACACACACACACAAACACACACACACACACGTCATGATACTGTGTACACACACTTCAGTTCAGAGTCCCCGTGTACACATAAGGCCAAACCTTGAATATGCTTCTCATGTTTGGTCACCTCACCTAAAACAGCACAAAGAACTAATGGAGAAGATCAAGGGAAGGGCAAGAAAGATGGTGCCAGAAGTCAGAGAGATGAGTTACAGGAAAAGGTTAGAGACCTTGAATCTGCCCACAATGGAAGTGAGATGAGTAAAGGGGGACCTGACCATAACCTTTGCTTGAAACCGGAACAGAACAACAACAGGACATAACATGTGAAGAATCTCTTTCATAGTATAATGTGGTGGATGACTGGAGTACACTGAATAATGATATTGTTGATGTGCATGTTATGCACAAGTTTGAAACGATGTATGACGCTAGAGAACATTCAGGAGAGGGGGCTCCACAAGTGCAGAACTCCCTCCCCTTACAGTAAAAATAGATTGTTACAAAGAGATGATTATGATAAACCATCTTCTACCACGACGCCCCACCCACCCACCCACCCACCCACACACATATACAAAATATGCAACACCCAAGTACCCGCGTCTGAAGGCTTAAACTGTACCGTTATCATCTTACCTCAGGAATAACATAACGAGAAGTTTCTTAATGGCACCGGAACGTGCCAATACAGCCCGTGTGTGTGTTGAATTAATCCACAAGAAATGGACGAAAGTTAAAAAAAAAGAAGGAAGAGAAATAACAAGCGTACTTTAAAAAACCTTGAAATCACTGCAGAACAACACATCCAGTCCCTCTCCAGTTTTGGGGAATATATTCAAATCACTCTCTCCCAGACACTCACAGGGCTCTCCCAGACTCTCACAGGGCTCTCTCTGATGTTCACTAAGATCGACCTGCGGTACAGAAATGGTACTCCATCCCTCAAAACCTATACTTTTCGACACCTTTGCCATCCTCTACAATACATCATCAACCATTAATCATTATTCCTTATTCTACTCAGACTCAGCGTGCTTATAGAATCCAGCAACAAAGGACTCGACAAAAAATCGTTCATAGTTAATCAACGAGGTAAAAGTGATTTGAATCCATAGCCTCCGTGCATTAAGTCGTGATCAAACCTTTTAATCGGATCTGTCTGACGCTCAATGGTTCTTTTTTATTTTTGGGTTCAATAGCTTCTCTGGGGGACATAATTGCTGCCACATAATGACTCGTATAAATGCAATGTTTTTATGGCAACTGATACTTGAATGTTTAGAACAGTCGTCGGGCAATAATGAAACGGATTCATATGGTTTAATCGTGAATTGACAAGCGTTATTAAAGACACAATAACACATTCAACTTTTTTTCAAAACCTTATTCTTATCGACAACAATGTTTACGTTTTTCCGGAACCCGTCCCGCGCACTTGGAGGTCTTCCTGTTTTTATCTATACACACTGTTTCGTATTGTGTGCATTTTTTCTCTTTTTTGAAACATGTTACGTGATCGGGCATGACGCTTCACGTCCTCTGCATCACTGAGGAACGTCGTCGGAGGTCAATTCTGACCTCTGGTGGCAGTGGAGGACGGGAGATGGCGCCCTACGTCCCTCTGCTGCGTGTAGGGTCCGTCTCCCACCTGGTCTCCCGGTTGCGTACCGGGATCAGGAAAGCTTCAAAGCCTCACTCGAGACCCCCGTTTGAAGTGCGGTGTCTCTCGCCGGGAGGAACGCTATTTACTAGTCGACAGAGGAGGCGGTTAAGTGCATGTGGTTTGGGAGATTTCCTTGTGCCTCGCAGTGTTGAGTCGGGCAGGAGGACTGTGGTACACAATAGCAAAACTTCAGTTTTCTAAATCAGACGCTATGTGGAAGATGAAGACAGACAGACGGAATAAGGTGAGGTTATCATGTACGAACGACCGAAACAGACGAACTGTTCATAACATTTCTCACATTTGTTCACCAAAGGATCATGATAAAGCTTCGGTTAAGTTAACCAGCTTAGCTGAAGGGGGATTGCTGTAATCACCACTCTGGCTCCAAACCCGTTGAGCACGACGGTTGAGGAACGAGACATGAGGACGACGGCACGACTTGAGGACGACGGTACGACTTGAATAACGACTGCACGACTCTTGGATTTGATGAGCTAGCCTTTGAACTTAAGAATCGTGTCGTCCTTCTGAAATTAATTGTCTTCCGGATTCCCGAGTGTGTGCACGCATGTACTAAGGAAACTCTGACCACATTCTCCTACACTTAATCTTTCGTTCAAGTTTTACACATGATGTGGTCGATGTGTAGTATGTGACATGCTTCTTATCGCACGTCAGACTTTATGAGATCATATGTGAAATCACATATTTGATGTTTGTTCTCAAGATCCTGAAATATCACATTAGCTATGAGAGTTAGTAATCAAATCCTCCTGTGCTAAAACCACAAAGTGTGATAATTGAATCCGATCAGAAATCCTGATTAAAGCAGGGAATATCTATCGTCAAACTTTTTTAATCTTCGGTAGGCTGAACAGCCTCGGTCAGGTGAGAGTGCAGGAAGGCCAGAACACGGCCACTGGAACGGGGTCGTTAACGGAGAGAGAGAGAGAGAGAGAGAGAGAGAGGGGGGGGGGGAGGTATGCAGGCAATACTTGAGCCTTTAACGGTCTCTTGCTCTAAGATCCAGGTCTCGAAGCAACTCTTTGTATAGCTTCGCGACTCTCCTCCTGACCTACCCAAAGTAGCTTTTCCTGGGACCGCGAATCAGCTTTGCTGTCTCATCCCGTGAGACAACCAGCCATCGTGCCAGCTGCCCGTGTCTACAACACAACAACACTGGGTTCGAGAGGAGGTGTCGTATCTGTCGGTTCACGCAGCACATGTTGTGTTCTGCCACCTGACTTGGTTGGAGGTATTTTCTGTCTCTCTTGGCTTCGCTGACCATCTGTTTCTCCGTTGTAAGAAGTGTTCTCTCTCCCCATCATACCCCCCTCTCTCTCTCTCTCTAGCAGGAACTCTCTCTCTCTCTCTCTCTCCCAGTAACATGGAGGGTTAGGTGTCGGAGTGAGTCAGGCCTGGCCTGCCGTAGTGACATGCTTCACATTCCCTGAAGAACAACGCGGACTTCCGGGCTGCGAGAGAGGCACACCAGCAGGGCCTCCTCGCCCTTAGAATAATTCATCCACCACGACCTCTCACTCGGGATCATCTTTCCTCTCGATGACTCAACGGCTCGAGTGCTTCTCCAAGGCTTCCCCGAGGGCTCTGGGCTCCCGCTGGCGGGGATGCGTCGCTCTTTCATTCTCTTTGGATGTTGTTGGTCGTCTCACTCCTTTAGGGGTACCGTAGTGCCTCCAGCGATGGTGGAGCGTTCCCAGGGATAGTGCTGCGTTTCCAGGAACATTGGAGCGTCCCCAGGGACGGTGGAGCGTCCTCAGGGAGGGTAGAGCATCCTCAGGGAGGGTGGAGCGGTCCTGGGTGGTGGGGTGATCCTTGAGCAGTGTGACACTCACGACGGAAGGAAGACGCTCTAGGGTCCGTGAGGCGCCCTTGGATGATGGATGTATGGTGGCTGTGTACCCTGGTTGTGGCAGGGCGCCCCTGGGGGAGGCGGGGGCAACTCTTGGGGAGGGTGGAGGGTGCCTGTGGAAGGTGGTGGGGGCTGCCTGAAGAAGCGTCTGGTACGCCATGTGAGCGAGCAACCCAGCAGGGCGGGGGCGAGGGTCATACGCTTCGAGAAGCTGCAGGGTTGTGGGGCGTCACTGACAAGGTCGCCCCGGGTGATGTCATGGATGATGTCACGGCTCGAGCTCCTCCCCCCTAGTGTGACGTGGCGTCGGCCCCGCTTTCAATCCGTGACGTTTAGGGCGTCTCCTTCATTGGTCGCCTACAAATGATGACGTTGCAGGGCGTCACCCTGATTGGGTGGGCGTCGCCGCAACCTGAGCTGGCCGGTTGCCCGCTTGCATCTGATTGTGGTGTGATGTGTATGGGCAGCAGGAGGAACGCGAGTGCCAGCCATCGGAAAAACTGGATCCACCAACTCTCGCGTGGGCTGCAAGCGAAACTTGGGCGATTTTCTTTGTTTTTCTCTCAAACTTGGCGCCTTTGTTGCGGCGTAACTAGTTCCTCGGAGCAGAAACGCAGTATTCGGGGCCTGAAGTGGTGGCAGAAGGCGCTGCAGAAGACCTCAGGTGCCCGTCGGCAGCCCAGCCCCCTCGTCGTGCCAGCCAGCTTGGGTACCCAAAGCCAAAACAAGTTTTTGTAGCCTTCTGGTGCGGTGTTTTGGGCGGCAGCCAACTGGTGATGTTGGCGTCTATTTATAGAACCAACGTAATGGTGTCTTCATGACTCGAATGCAGGCGGGAGGTTAAAAAGCCGGGCATCTTGCCAGCGCATTTTGTTTATCTGGCAAGCAATACCGGCCAGTAATGGTTATATTTACTGTAGATTATTTTAGTGGTACGGTAGCCTGACTCAACCATTGTTGCAGGCCGCGTCTCCCTCTCCCCCAGGGACCATGCTAACGTTCGCTCTCTCTCTCTGTCTCTCTTCTCCCCCTCTCTCCCACCGAATACCTGAGGAGCGCCAGCGTCACCAGGAGTCCCTCTCACGCCCCCCAGTGCCTCACCCGTCCTCACGTCCCTAGCAACACGACTCCAACACCTTCATTATCTTTCTGCTTTTGGTCAGGCTCCCAGAGGATGCCTCTGTCTCACCAGGCAAAACACACACCATGAGAGGTGAGGCTTCTTCCTGCCCCCCTTCCCCGAGCCTTCCTGCTTCCGCAACGCCAGCAGCCCTCGCTCCTGCACCCCCGTAAACATTGGGCTCTTGAGCACGATG
This sequence comes from Panulirus argus, assembly GCA_038088735.1. Classification (NCBI taxonomy): domain Eukaryota; kingdom Metazoa; phylum Arthropoda; class Malacostraca; order Decapoda; family Palinuridae; genus Panulirus; species Panulirus argus. The sequence goes on from JAYMFT010396701.1 coordinate 9,528, forward strand.
GTACGTCCCTTGGGTACGATGATACGACCACTGAGAGCGATGATACACTACCCTTGGAAACGACGGCATACGACCCTCGATGACGTGACCAGTTAGTTCCGCGCGTATGTAAACAAATTAGTAACATTTTCATTAGTAGCGGGAACACTCGCTGGGCTGAGATGTTGTTTCCCACGACCTTCATCAGAAGCGTAGTGAAGATCTTGTAAATTACTTTAAGACTGGAGGGCAAGGCCGGCTGCAGCTGCCCAGTAATTAGGGGACAGAACCAAGTCGAGCCGAGTCATTCCCAACATGTAAATGACGAACGAAAAAGATTTCCTTATTCGTTTAGGTTTTACAATTGTCTTTGAGGATATATTTTTCTTTCTGGATTATATTTTGATCCTCTTCATAATTGTTCTGACAGACTGATATTTGTTTCACTATTTGTAGGCGCCCCACATCTGTAGAGAGATGACAAATGAAAATACGTCGTCAACAACTGAAGAACAAATTAAGCAATACACACTAGTAACCAATTACTTTATGTCCTCATTGTCATTCTCTGAAGAAAATGAACTTTCTTGATGGGTTATGAGAGTACTTGGGTCATGATCAGCGAGGATGACTCTGAGAACTCCAAGGATTATGTAGTTTTGCAGGCTGGAATGTATGTGCAGGATCACGATCTGTTGACTTCAATGTGGTGAAGCACGTAAGACGCCTGGTTGGTTAGGCTTCCCAGTGACGTCGATGCTTTCTTGATGACACCCAGGAATGCACTGCAGTGTCTGGCGGAACTGTACAGACCTGTGGTGGTTGCATCTTGTGGTATGCCAGGATAGGAAACTTTTCGTGTTAGTAGTAGTAGTAGTTGTATTGATAGTAATAGTACTCAAAGGAGCAGTACTACAGCTCCCATCGGAGCCAATATCATCTGAGTCAAGACAACAACAACAGCAGCAGCGGGAGGAGGAGGAGGAGGAGAGGGAGAACAGTAAACCACGAGGGAGGGGTTGTCCCTCCCACACCACTAGAGTCGGTAGTAGTATTTTTTGTTGGGTTCAGTACTGGGGTGTGGGAGGGGACGAGGTCACCTGGTGCAGAGGCCCCGCCCTGGGGAACGCCCTCTGTGTAGGATGATCAGCAGGAACCAGCACACACACACACACACACACACACACACACACACACAGTTGCTATGTGACTCCTGAATATGAAGGGCCTTTAAAAACCTGGCCTGTATCTTGGCATGCCAAGGAATCCTTGTAAGGTGCGTGCATGTGTGTGTGTTTACTGCATGGAGGAGAGAGAGAGAGAGAGAGAGAGAGAGAGAGAGAGAGAGAGAGAGAGTCACCGTGACCTCACGAGGCACCGCCTGCAGTGTGCCAGGTGGTGACAGAGCCGATCTTGGCAGGGTGTGCGTGTGTGTGGAGGGGCAGGAGTCTGCTGCCGGCGCACCTGGCCACCTCATACGGGGTTAAATATAGCGCTGTGTGTAGTACCTTAGCAGGGAGGGGGAGGCAGGGGCGCCGCCCACCCCCCTGCCCTGCCTAGACTAGAGCAGTCAGCTGGTGCAGAAGAATCTGGTGTTGTGGAACTTGGTTTATAAGGCAGATGGCGCGCGGGGGAGGCCGCTGTATCACTAGTACACCAGTGCTAACCAGGCAGCGTGTGTGACCTGGTGGGACGGAGCGATAAGCGTAGCGACTTTACGTCTCGATTTTCATTCGTTCTCTACAGACGTCTGTCCGTTGTCGGTGAAGAAGCTACCCGGATGTGATGTGGAAAGTGATCAGAAAATAGTAATAACTCGTTTCCCCGGAAAAAAAATTACGTGATGGAAATGTGATATTTCACAAGTCGCTTGGTTCTCTTTATTTGAAGATTGTGATGTGAAATAACGTGGCTTTTCCCAGTGATGTGTTGTGCCTCACGACCCCACCTGCCTCGCTAGTCTTTCCATGAAGATGCCTCGGATGTTTACATCATGGAAGCCGCACGAGCCAGTGGGTAATCAGGTCACATGATGGAAGGGGAATCTGTCTCTCTCCTGCAGCAGTGCTACTGAAGGTGCCTCACTCGATGGATCGTTAACATACCGACGGTAGACCGTGTGACTGTGTTGGTCTGCGAGAGTAGTGTCGGGCCCCAGCAGCCCTAGACCGACTGGGGCATCAGTGCCATTCTGTGCTTCATGAGTGCCACTGTGGCACTCAGCAGCGGAGGGAGTATACCCTCAGGACACACAGAACAAACATCAACAACTTCAGCAAGAGAACATAAGTAACAAAACTGATAAACAAATACACGTGAAGAATGTGAAGCGTAGAGGGAAGGTGTGTGTGTGTGTGTGTGTGTGTTGTAGTCCTTGACCAAGTTAATGCTTTCAGTCTCTTAAAGACGCTGGTTTTTTCTTATCCTCTGAAGTTTCTTAACCACAAAAGTAATTAAGTACAACGTCGAGCAAGAGGCAGGGAAGCCGGACCTGTGGCTGGCCTAGTGCACATCCCGCACATGGAGAAAGAAGGACAGGAGACTCACACATCGCTACTGACCGGAGCGCATCACACAACACACGCCTCACATCATCACTACCGTCCTTCCCCTAAAAACTCTGCATAAACTCAGAGCAATTATCAAGAAACAAATGAATCGCTGTGGAATATTCTCGAGTTCTTAGAAAAGCAAACATGGGTCTCCCATCTCTCAGCTTGCATATAAATTACCTCATCAGGTCCAGCACGCATGCGCCGTCCCAGCCAGCTGTCTCACGGCGGTGAGGTCATCGCTACGTCACAGATCCGTGACGAAGTAGTGACGCGTCACCTCCGTTTCCTGCCGACCCTTGACTTTAGTGTACATTTCCTCTGCTGGGTGGCCAGGCAGAAAGGCAGTCCGCCTGATCCAAGTGACTTATAGAGTAATGCTTTAGCTGGGGGATATTTCTACACACTGGGAGTCCCTTACTTGTCGAACCAGCTCTAGGAAAACTTGGAGAAATCTCCGAGAATGAAGAAGTAAAACATGTGAATGATAGTACGAGGCAAAGGAAGACGAGTGTGAGGCAAGAAATACTCAACAGGTGAATAAAACGAGTACAACGGGTTAAGATGGAAGCTAAGAGTGGACGAGGAACGATATAACAAGCAAAAATCAGTCATACAACGAGCCCTTACCAGGGAGACCAGAGGAACAAGATGACGGTGTCTGTCTCCCTGGGAACACCTGAGGACCACACATGGACCACTGGAAGACCCCAACAGGCCCCCGTGAGTCACATTGTGTGTTCACGTAACTGTAGGGCCTTGTGAGTGATGTCATGCTTGGCAGTGGCCAGGCACTGGGGGAGGGGCTACGGGCCACCACCGCTCCCTCACCAACACCTCAATGAGAGGCGTTTATATTTAACCTTAACCTTGACTAATATGGCTATTATTATATGGTGTGGTGTGGGAGGTATGTGTGTGTGTGTGTTGGTGAGGTACTTCATCATCTTTTCTAACAACTTTCTTGTTTTGTTTCATGTTATGGTGTCTGGCAGTTCTATTATTGCCTCTCTATAACAACTGTTGACATCTCCAAACTGGTTCAGAAGCTTAAAGGTTGTAATTACTCACCCATTACTCTTCTCTCTTTCACGATTGACGAAATTCTGGTCTCTAACCTCTATCACTGTGACTCAGCTTCCTTAATTCTCGTACCATCTTTGTTGCCCTCCTCTGGACCTTCTGTGTCACGTGTCTGTGCATCTGTAAGTGCGGTGATCGAAATCAAGAGTTACAATCTAGCTCTGGCCTGATGAATAGTGTGCGCAGGTGCTTGACTATTTCCTTAACCATATACTTAAATTCGATTCTTTCTGCTGTCAGAAAGTTTGTCTCATTTACTATTCGAATGTTGAACTCTGCCGACAATTTAGGTTAAACGTGAACTCCCAAGTCCCTCCCACACAAAGATTCTTGAAGCTTATTCCCTGCTAAAGGATACGATCTTTCTCAGTGACCCGTCTTCAGTACTGTACATGTACTGTGGTTGACCCTCATCAGTCACTTATCAAATCCTCCTCACCACACTCACTTCCCTCCCCCATGGCCTTGGCATCATCCGCAAACATATTCAGGCAAGGAGTCCAGGCGTTCTGGCAGGTCATTTACATAGATCACCGAGAAAAATGGTGGCAGGGTTGAGCCCTGACACTCTCCAGTGGTGACCTCAACACATTACAAGAAAGCGTTTCTGACATACGTCCTTTGTTTCCCCTCACTGGTGTAATCTTGCACGCTTTACAGTGGTCTCCGCCTCACTCCTGACGAAGGATCTGGCTTTTTTACCATCTTCATATATGGTACAGTGTCCAGCAGTGTATGGCGGTCAAGATTCATCCTGTCCACCCATCCTGTTGAGTGTGGCGTGGTCCTCACTCCCTTGCATCTCTGAGAAGTTTGTTACGTGTGATCTACTTTCCATGAATATGTGTGTGTGTGTGTATGTGTGACCCAGTTATGCACGTACCTTCTCCGTAAAGGAAAATGACTACTACTAACTAGGTTGTATGAAATATCGTTTTTTCTTTAAATCTATGCATTTTCAGAATTCTTACTAAAATATTCTGGTAATCAGTGTATATATATATATATATATATATATATTACTTCTCCTTATATGAATATAACTTTTGCTCCTTATATGAATATAACTTTTGTAAGTTTCTCACACGACATTCGTGGTTAAAACGATTTTGTTATTTACTCTCGTATTCTCAATATACCTTATCTAGATAGATGTTTTATATACAGTTAAGTTCATGTGGTGCAGGACTATTGTTATGCAGTGTTGTAAGCCTGTTGTTAAGCAGTGGTGTAAGTCTATTGTTATGCAGTGGTGTAGGTGCAATTGTTAATCGGTTTTCCAAGACTTTCACACACTCTTAGCAACAACTGCAGCTGACATACACACACAAAAAAAGAAAAACTGATATTATAGTAACCTTCATCGTCACAAATGGGTGGACACCGGAACACGTCAAAATTGCATCACACATCACGCACTTGCAGGTTTTTAAAGCTAATAATCATTCTGAATACAACTGAACAATGAAAAGCAGAAAAGGAGAAGCAGGCCTACTTGTAATGTGTTCTGTTCTGGCGCGTTTTGGTTTGTTTGGGGCGGGCCACTTGACTAACTGAGCCACGTTGTCTTGAGGTCAGGACTGATGTATTGTACATAAACACCCGAGTCGCCGGGACACGAAGGATAGACTCAGGTCGGTCGTGGACGAGGGGGCAGGCGCCACCAAGGTTCCTCTCGATGTTTTGCATTAGCTGTATAAGGTGAAGACGAGTTTAGATGCACTGTATATGAAAATATACAGATTCATATAAGATATGCAAATATATAAGATGCATAAATGATAAACTGACGGGGGAAATATAACTATGTATCGCCATGGTGAGAAATGTAACATGAAAATTGTTCCTTTTGGGTTTCATGGTATGATCGTTGAGCTCTGTACTCAGGAGGGTACGAGCCTTGAGCAAGGCATGAACGTTGAACAAACAAGATATGATCGTTGAACATACGAAGGTATGATCGTTGAGCACGACGGTACTATCACTGAACGAGGAAATGTACTACCCTTTGGTATGATGACCCAGTCTTTGAGGCGGACCTATAGGGTCAAGTGAAAAGGTCAGGCCATCGTCCCCAAGGGTCGTATCCTTGTGCTAGAGGGTCGTACCGTCGTGCTCAAGGGGTCAAAGCAAGGCAGGTTAAGCTGCTCTGTAAACAACTGCTAAAGGCTGGAATACGCCCAAGGTTGTCGAGGTATGACACCAAACAGTTTACCTATAGTGACTGGAGGGAAGGGTTCTATGAGGGAGGGGTTTGCTGAAGGGTCTTGGGAGTGCTGGATGAAGGGGCAGAGTTTTGGAGGTGAAGGGGTTCTTGAGGGGGTTTGTCTGTGGGTTTCTGGGGAATGTTTGATGGAGGTAAGGGTTGAGGGAGATGAGGACTTTGGGAGGGGTTTTGCTGGAAGGTTGTCGAGTGTGGTGGCAGAGAGAGGGTTAGGTTGCGAAGGAAAACAAGGAGGGAGGGAGGGAGAGAGAGAGTTGGTTTAATGCTTCGAACCACCCCCGAGGTTCCATTGTCATTGGTCATATCCAGTGACCTCAACTCATGTCTTTTATTCTTAGCTTTTCTTTCATTTCCTGAGGAGTGGTGACGTCTTCAGTAAACAGTGGAAAAGAGACATCTGCTCCTCGCCATGACTCCGTAAGCCAGCTGGGGTAAAGGTACGGTAAATTCACAAGAAAATCACATAACCTCATTATCAACAAGACCTAGAGAGAATCGTTCATATCGATCACTGGATCCAAATAAAATGATAACATGCTAACTGAAGATCACACGTTTGTTATGAAGTAAATCCTTAAAGACCTTATTTAATACATCGACCATTTGGGATGAGAGTTATTAGCTCACACAACATAGAGTCCTTAATCTAAGCAGGTAAACCTGTGCTCTCTCTTTTACTCTTCTATCTATTGACATTCAGTCTCTCCGGAATACACTTAAACCTTCCGGGATTATAGATCACCAACGATCGCTAAAATCTAAGAAAAATGACCGTCCCTACACACGGCCCCCTGGCCCCGGTGTCTTGTGTCAACAGAGCCACGATATTGTTGGTGTCATGAGTGTGGAAGCCTCACGCCTTGACACTTCCACCCCGGCCGGCCGGCCCTCTCTCTCTCTCCCTCCTCCCTCCAACCCGTAACTCACAGCGAGGCGGTGGTGAGTGGCCCGTCCCATCGGAGCTCCTGCACCTGTGGAGGCGCCTCCCTCTCTGGTGGTGCGGGGCTGCCGTCGAAAGGTTTTTGCACGGGCGCCTTGACTTATATCGGGACGCTGCTGTTGGCGTGGGTAGAGGAGGCACCGCTCTCCACACTTCCGCAAAAGTACGCCTAGAGCAGCAGCAGCGGAGGCAGAACTAGAAGCCAACATCCAGTATCTGTTGGGACGCTGTGAGGGTCTGCTGTGTGTGTGTTGAGTTCTCCTTGAGTCTGTGCTAACGCTGTGTCCAAATAGTTCCAGAGTCTGTGATACAACTGACCCATTTTGCAATGGAGGACCTTCTGATCCAGGGACCTCTGAGGACCCACCACCACTCCTGCACCACCGCTCCCTCCGCCAACCATACCCTCGAACGTGGGTCACAAGAAACACAAGAATGAGGACAACCGCTCCCTTCACCAGTCAGACGGCCTCTCTTCCCTTCATGCCCTCGAATTTGCTTCACAAGAAACAAAAGAAAGAGAAACTACAAAAATAGATGAGACACATCAAGAAACCGTGTTGTAAACCAATGTATTTCCCAGAATTAAGCCAACACGTACTTCGGGTTACGCCATAACTTTCTCCTTGTAGAGTGTTACCAAATATGGCACTGGGGGATCTAGAAGGGAGGGCAGACGTTCTCTGAGGTCCATCTGCACAAGTAAAGAGAACCCTGGGCAACCTGACGAAGGCATGGGACTCTAGTGCTGGAACAGAGAGCAGATGGAGACCAACTGCGCTCTGAAATGTGAAGGAAAGTGTCAGTGCTGATCACAGAACACAAGGGCCGGTGCTAAGTTTCTAAGGCGGGGCCCTTTGGACGATGGCGAGCCCTTGAAGCGAAGGCCCTAGGTGCAGGTGGCGAGTCTGATGCCACAGTAGGCTCGAGGTTCCTCTGTCTCCGCCGCCTCCCCTCCCACAGCCCCAATGGATATAGAGATGCTGTGGGGCTGGACACCAGTCTTCGGTAAGTGAGAGAGAGAGAGAGAGAGAGAGAGAGAGAGAGAGATAGTACACTTACCTGCAAGTACCTATAATGAAATTTTCCTTTGATAAGTTTAGTGCGAAAGTGTTATCACGCAGAGGGAGAGGAGAGAGCAGACAAAAATAAACTCTCGCAAGAGAAAGATAAAAACAGTTTTACAAAAGACGATAAAAGAAATGAACGCGTAATCTTCTCTACAAGCTGTAGAGATTTGGAGGAAGAAGACAAGCTGGTAGAGGTGTGTGGCAGACCCTGGGAGACTAGCTGGTAGAGGTGTGACAGGCTAGTGGTGTTATTTGTGGTGGCAGTGGTGGTAGTGATGATGATGGAGGTGACAGAGGTGGTAGTGATGATGATGGCGGTGGTGGCAGTGGTGGCGGTCTGGTGGAACCTCCGGGGAGACGCCGGACGTGACCTAATAATTCACCTAAACAAAACAAGCCCATTCCTGACGTGACGCATGTTTCCCGCGTCGTCCCGAGAGAACCACAGCAGTTATAAAAAGGTGTCTAGTTCATCGGGCCCGTAAATGTCAGGGGAAGCGGCCGTTGCTTCCATCCCCTGTCGACGCCAGTACTGTGATGGATGCGTGACTCGTCTCCCTAGGGGGGAGAGAGGCGACGCGCGTCACGACCTTCCACAGCGGTCCTGTTTTTTGATAAAGAGGTCACAGCAGTTCAAAGGGGGTCTGGGGGGGGGGTAGTGGAGGGAGAGGTGGGGGGCTGGGGACGGGGGAGGGGATGGGGAAAAGAGGGGGGAGGTAAGACTTTCTTAATTGTACCTACTGTTTGTTCTATAAACGGGTAACAGCTGTATAGGTTGGGTGGGGATAAGCATTCCGTTGTTTTGCTTTAAACTGTGAACAACAGTTTAAGATGGAGCGTTGATTACCCTATACAGTCTTCAGCAGTCTGAGAAGTTACGTCAGAAGCGCTGACCGAAAGCTTTCGAATGACTGAAGGAAGACTTTTGCTTGAGGTAATACCTTCAGTAACACACTGCGACAAGACTGTGGTCACTAAAGTGTTTCCTCAAATAAGTATCGAGAACCGTTAGTCGACACCTCCTGTCTGTAACGTGCCATAAATCACCTCACACAACAACCAGTAACGTGTCGTAACTCACCACGTATCCACGTAACGTCACTCTTGTCTACGACACTACGGAGGTCCTTTGATATATATTGTCCGGTCCCAAACTCTCTTTCTCTCTCCTTTTCTATCTATCTATCTATCTATCTATCCATCTGTACATTCGTAGGAGCCGTTACCTTGAGCTTCTGCACAGTAGACTCGTCGAGAAATTTTTCGCTCCAACGGGGTTCAAATGCTTTCCTCTGTTCCTGACTGAAGAATATCCTCGGAGTTGCAGAGGGCCCCGTCAGGAGGAACCTGAGGTTAATAAAGATTCCAGGCAACGCTCGAGCGTACGCCCAGACCTGGACGTGTCTCCTGAGGGCGGGATAACGCTGGAATACGCAAGTGGAACATTTGATCCAAATATCGTCCGACTCGGGGTTAAGGAGACGCGTTTACAGAGCTAATTTAAACGACGTTTGGCATCCGTTCTTGGACACATTTCTGACGCTGAGGTTTTCCTAGTGGCAAATCCTGCCTCGCATGACTGGTAAGGAAAACTGACGGGAAAATAAGGCGAACGACTGATAAATGGCACTGACTAGAATAACATGATTACCTTCTCGCAACGGAGAAGGAAAAATGGATTCCGTTAAACTTTTGGGTCGTATATATGTAGCCAGAAAATAGTCAGATTCTCTAGAGAAAACTAGATAAAGCTACCCACTTTCAGAGTAACTTCATAGACGAGTAACTCTCTAGATTCGTTGCAGAGTTCCGGAAAAGGTTCAGATTCCATAGTGAGTTACGAGAAAGGTTCAGGTCCCGTAAGGACGTGCAGGAGAGGGTGGGCACCAAGCGAGAGTTGCCGAAATTGATCCCTGTTGGGCAGCAGCAGAGGACATGATCGTGTCTTCTGTGGAAGTGTATCAAACGTTTCCTCCTTTCTCAAGGATTTGGCCAGAAGTCTATAATATTTTTTTCATTAATGACAGCAGTCATATCACGCACACCACCTACGACAATAATAATAATGATCATAACAGTGATAATAATAATTGTACTAGTGATAATTCTAACACAGTGAGTCACAGGAGAGAGAGAGAGATAGAGAGAGAGAGTCGGAGTCAGTCATGCAGTACACACAGTACCCATCTTATGCAGAGACGCATGATGAGATCATCTGCTGGACCCAGGATTTTCCTGGAAGCAACAACAGCTGATGACCAAAACAAACGATGACGTCCCCTGTCCGTCGCGGCTTTTACAGCTACCGGACGTGACGCCATAGACGTGTCATGACGGTGACGCCATAGATACGTCATGATGGTGACGCCATAGATACGTCATGAAGCTTACGGAATGCACGCATCATGAGGAAGACATTGGCAGAATACAAATGGACAGTTATTGTTACGACATTATGATGTTATTCCTTTTATTATTTTAATTTACTAAAGATTAATTACAAAGTTTTGATTGTGATAGGCAGTGGGATGGACTGGGTTCGAGTGCCTTGTGGAAATAGGAAAATAAGGATTTCAAACAAGTGGTTAGCTTGTTTGTTAATGGATAAAGCAGTTAGTGGAGTCAGAACGCGAGGAACGTGATGAGGAACGTGAGGAACGTGGTGAGGAATGTGAGGGACGTGGTGATTTACAGGAGGAAGAAGATGAGGCAGGGGTCAGGTGTTGACGCGTGAGGAGGAGGGGGTTCACAAGGCCGTGGTAGTGGTGGTGAGAGGGCCGTATATCCCTACCCATCTCCCTATTTACCTGTTTACTTACCTACCTACCTACTTACCCATTTACTAACCTACTTACAATTTACAATAAGATATATCCATTAGGTAGGCCGGGCGCGTACCGCTTACCGCACGGCTCGCTTCATTAACAGTAGTGTTTCTCTGTCTGCCGTAGCTCTACGAGCGTTGCATGACAAACCAGTAGCCATGTATCGAGGTGTCTGTTGCACGGTTTCTGCGTCTACCCCGCGTGGGTTTATTGCCTCTCCCGAGACTACAGTGGATAGTCTCGCCATCTTTCTCTCTCTCTCTCTCCCCCTCTCACTGTGGCCCACATTTCCTTGTTATGTTGTGAAATACAATAACAGACTTGGGTACTTTGATTACTTCCTTGTGTAGACGCTGGATAATCTTAGTACGGGACTTGATGCTATATCCTCCGTCTAGTGTCTGGCATACGGTGTCGTGTGTCAGTCTATCTATCTCTTCTTTCTACGGTTCACACTTTGAGTTCTCCTAAGCTCTCATGCCATTTGAAATGCCCCATCCTCGACTTCGCTTGTGAGGTGTTTCTGAATTCTTACAATCTAGTTAATTCCTCCTTGCTATCTTGGTGACCTCGACGCACCAATATTCAAGTTAGTTTTATCATGACTATGGGGAACATCATCACTATCAGTTTTCTACTTCGGATGATGATAGTCTTTACTATAACTCTCATAATTTGAGGCGATTTCTTTTTTTTACCAATATGTTCACCTTACGAGAACTCCATGTTTTCGTTTATGACTTTTAAGTCCTTATGTCCGTCTTTCACGTGTTACCTTCCCTGTTGGTCCATGATCGTTCTGTCACAGGCTTGTGTAACGCGTGACGTCAGACTCACAGGCGTATACTGATACGGTACTGGCTTAGTCTGTACCGTGGGTTTCGAGGGGGTACGGGGTACGTGTACCATACTGCTCTCATCTTGTCATGTGTCATCACTTGCATCGCTGGCTTGCTTTGTCTGCCTGTCTTTCTGTCTTTTTAAGACGACAGCTGGAGTCCTCTTTGGCCTTTCTGTCTACTATTCTTTCAGCTCTACTGTTAATGTTATCATTCTATGTTCAGTTGCTTGGACGTGTCCGATCGCAGTGTCTTTCAGCTGAGTGGATAACTTTGTATTTCATTTTAATGCATAAAAACATTCTTATACTGATCTATTAGCATGGAACGAAGTCTCTCTGGGTCCTTTTCCTACTTATCTCCTACAATAAATGGTTCGATTTTGTAATCTTTTTGTTTTTCATTTGTTTAATTAAACATATCTACATTTGATATGTACTAAGGGCTACTGCCCCCACACTCATGGGCATCTACTCTGACACTCAAGGGCTGCCATCCACACATTCAAGGGCAAATGCTCTCACACTCAAGAGCTACTGTTCTGGGGCTCGTTGTCTGGAGACCTGAAACGCAGTGTGTAGCATCAATATGACCCTGAGAGACAGCCAGGCAAGCCTTGTGTCTCTACGTTACAGGACCAAGATCTTGTCTCCACTTCTCTCGTCTCTCAAGACGAGACACAAGAGTCGAAGCGGAAGAAAAAAAGCAAAGTCTAAAGAAGACGAAAAATATACGTTGGGGTAAACTTCATCGTCCAGTCTTTATCTTTTTTGGGTTTTTGTTTGTGGTGTAGATTCTAGTTGAGGGGAGGGGAGGGGGTCCTACTTGAAGGGGGTTCTTCTTGACGAGGGTTCCAAATGAGGAGGTCCTACTTGAGGGAGTTCTTGTTGAAGGGGGGTTCTACTTGCTTCTTCTTCAGTTAATGTCCTCCTGTATGATTCTTAGGTTCCATGTGTATCATTATGTGATCACAATCCATGTGTTACGGTGAGAGAGTTTTACACTCGTGTTGCCCCGTCTCTTAACCTGGTATATATATGTGTTCCATGTCTTCACTGTTAAACACACACAGGTACGTATTTCTCCCCATCTCTTTATGTCCCTCACCTTCGCCCCCTTCCCTCCCCCAACGTGTCTCACCAGCGTTGCCAGAGAGGAGTCACTCGTCTGTGTTGTTTATTGCTTGTCATCGTCGTCACCTGACCCATGACCTGGGAGTCTCTGCTCCAGTGTACACGTCGCCCCCTTTCAGGAGGACCTGGGATCGAATCGCACACGTCACCAGTCCAGTCTACACATCGTCCTCGTCAAGAGCTGTGTACTCTCCCCCCCAACCCACCCACCCACCCCTCTCTCCCTCGTCGTAACCCTCTCCTACTCTCACTAGCCACACGTCACTCTCCTGACCTCCTCTCACCTGCACATCTCTCACGCTCCCTCACAGCTCTCTCAACTCCCTCCACCCCAAACTCCCGCCCCATCTGCTTCTCCCCCTCCCTCCCTTCCTCCCCATGGCTATTCCTCCCCCCCCCCATTCCCCCTTCTCACGTGACTAGAGAAGCAGGGGAAGGGGTCGGACGGTGCAAAGTAAGATTTGAAATAAAGGAGAGAGAGTGAGAGTTGACGAGTACATATAGGCACGTCAGTGGCGTGGGATCGGTGGAGTGTGCGGGAAAGTATTCAGTGAATCACTGCCCCTCCCTCACTGTCAGACTGTCCCTCCGTGACCTCTCACTGTTGCCCCAGTGACGGGCCAGCCGCCTGATAACATGTTTACAACAACATTCGCAGAGGAAGAGCGTGACGTCAGCATTCACCCCCACCCAACCCCACACTGGACGACTTCCACCCAACCTTCTAACACCTCCTGGTCGGTCGAACCCAATCCCAGGGGTTACGGTCCAACCCCGGACCTCACTAAGGACAGACGGTTACCACCACTTACCCCGTCCTTGAATAAACAAGTGTCATCACCAATGCCAACCTCACATTAGGAAAGTACCACAACTACCACTCGGCCCTTCACAACTGTGGTACCACCGCTTATTCACACACCATGGAGGTACCCCTGTAGCAAGGGAGGATGAAAATCAGCGAGATAAGGAAGCACAGTAGATGGTGTTGAGATAGCTGTTATCAGTGATAACGTCTTTCATAGTTAACGCTAGCATGTTACTATGTTGTTCTGATCACAACACTGACGTAAACAGTGTTGCAGTGTTATCAAGATCAGAACCTTGATGCACACAGTGTTCCAGTGTTAAAAGACTCACAACCCTGACGCACAGTGTTATAATATTACGAATATCACAACACTTACGTCCACAATGTTATCAACATCGCAACCTTGTTATAGTTGACACTTGCAGTGTTACAAACCGTCCTCCTTGCTGGCATTACCAAGCGTTGGGAACCCTGCAGCATCACCCACGCGGGTCCAGCTGTTGTATGAATGAATCAGCTGTTCTTTGTTTACGTTTCTCTGTTCGCGGACATTTAATAAGATTCTTATATTATTTGACTCTATCATTATTTATCATTGTTTTAAGGCCAAGAAGATGGGATTATTGTTCCTCGCACTTCTGTAACTCGACAAGACGCTCATTATGATAATTATTTTGTTAAATATTATTTTATAATTACCTTTAAACAGATCGGATCACGAGAGCAAACTTCTCTCCCACCGTCTATCCTGCCTCGTGCCACAGAGAACTCTGGTCATTCGTCTGTTTCCTCAGTCAACCCAAAACATCACTTAATATCACTATCTTTTTCTGTTTCGTTACAAGATTATCTCTTTTTTTTTCGGTCGTGCTCAAGGGTCGTACCGCCGTGCTCCAAAGGTTAACACAGGCTATACCCGTGTCGTGCGTACGTTACGAATGACGCACGTACGCCTACAGGGTCTGTATATAACGTCGCTCCAGCAGGAATTCATCACTGGCCAATGACGTTTGAGAGTTCATTTAATCTGAGCGCCGAGCTATTTTCTCTCCCGTTTCAATTATCTGGTACGACGGAGAACAGTCATTAGTAAACCGTACGAACCACTTAGGTCCAAGTGACACGTGCGCTCCTCTTCCTCTGAGGCTCCAACATATTGATACCCACTGTGCAGGGGACTGCAAGATGATGTACAAATATATATATATACCGGCTTTCCTGGAGATGACCCTGGTGGAGTCCAGACTCGTTCCTTTTCCTTCCTTAACGATCTGCAACAAGCTATCCAACCCTCAAGACGAGTCCCTGATGGTAGCGACCACTCCCTCCCTTAACACGATCGACCACTATTTACCTCTGAACTCTGCCACTGTTACTATCCCTCTCCCCTCTGACCCCTCTTGGTCAACACACTGTCTTGAGACTCAGTCACTCGAACCTGGGGCGCCTCCAACTCCTCCTGTCCACCCATCTGGGAGACTCGCTGGTGTTCCTTCCGTTCCCCTATGAGTTTTGGTCCATCTGTTGTCCACCTTCTTCAAACGTCATCTCATGAAGGTCACAAAACCAACTTCCCAAAAGCTGGGAATGATGTTTGTGTATATGACTAATAATAATAGTACTGATGATGATAATAATGTCTAGGAAGCCGCGGATGGTACAGATATGTACAGTACCGTCAGGGGAGGGGATGGGGGGAGCTGAGCTGTAAGGACGCTTCATCTCCCCTCCTCCCCAGCTAAGCTCATCCCATGACGTCACATAAGTAACGTGTGACGTCACTGTTTTACTGTGTACAGAGAAAGTACTTGTTTATCCTCATTATATATATATATATATATATATATATATATATATATATATATATATGCTTGAAAACAGTTGTAATACTTGACTATTCTCCTTATGTTGTCACTCTGGCAACAACTTTGTCAACTGCCAAGTCCTCCTCATAAACAGATTCCTGCAGTTTATTTCCTGCTGGATCGTAATCATATCGAGGCTTTCCTTCGCTATGACACAAACGTATTCAGGCAAGTCATTTGCATAGATCAAGAAGAGTAAAGATCCCAGACCAATCCCTGCGGCACTCCGCTTGTCACCTCCACCTGTGTATGTAGACACGACCCTCATATCGAGCTTCCAGCGAAGGAGTTTCCCCGCCGTTCCAGCCTGGTGCTGGAACCTCCTGGACTGGGCCCTGTCTGTTACATTCGGCGACTCTATGTCAGTGTCAGCACAAGGAAGGGAGTCCAGGAACTTCTCCCTCCACAGGAGTCCAACATTTCCCAGCACATACCTGTAGCGTAGCTTTAAACCTGCAAGTCCGCTAAAGAAGTCTCGCAGTTATATATCAACAACAACAATAATGATAATAATAATAATGATAATAATGATAATATAATAATAAAAATAATCAATAGTAATGATGATAATAATAATAATAATGATAATGATAATCGTTGATGTTACTTCTTTCGTGTAACTGATGTCACAGTTGAGGTTACGCATCCACTGATGTCAAGTTCCCGTTGATGTCTTGTCTGCAGGTGTTTCACGTCCCCCTATGAGCCCTGAGGTCTGATTCATTGATTTCATGACCTTTTGAGGTTTGTCAGTGATGCCATGACCCTTGGGGTATCGTGTCACTGATCTCATGAATCATTACTCACCTCCCTCGGCGTTCTCACAACAACCCCCTTCCCCCCCCCCCCTTACGGCGAGGACAGGACACACCAACCCCAACAAACGTCACGTTGTGTTTACTTTAGGATGTGGGATTACGTAATCGCTTGGGGCCACGTGGGGCGTGGCCCGTCCTACGGTCAGCCAGGACCCACTCACGGCTCTTTAAAGAAGTGTGCCCGACAACAGAACCGTCATCTCAGAGTCTCCAGGTCCGGTTATCGAGAATTCACCATGTCAGAATTGACAGCACACAGCGCATGGTAGACTGTCATGTCTGAGGTGGAACAGTACACAGGTTTCTGAAGTCTCGCGTGTGAGTTTATCTTAGAGAGGTGGAAGGCGTATAAGGTCAGCAGTTATTGTTTACTGTCCAGGAACACAAGAAAGTCGCGTCAGAAGCGAAGAGGAACGTTTGTTGTGTGCGATGGCGGAGCTGGGGAAGAGTAGGCGGGAGGTAGGCACCCACATGGGCCTGAGAACACGCCCACCTCGGGTCACGTGACGCTGGTCAGGTATAAGGGGTGGTGGCTGGGCGGCCCGCGCCAGTGTTGGTGTGGGCAGCTGCCACTGTCTCCGTGCCCCGCGTGATGGCACTGCTCACGATACAGGCCCGGCAGTAAGTAGGCTCAGTTTGGCACTGCCGGAGGTGAGAGACCGCTGGGAAAAATTTGTTCCGAACACGCCACTGCCCTGTAGTAAGTTTGTGTTGGGTCAAGTAAAGTCAAAGTAGCGCGGGGTAGTGATGTCACACGGTCGGCCGCGCTCGGCTCTGGCTCGGCTTACCAAATATGGTTATGAGGGCGCGCGCCGCCGTGACGTAGCGGCAGCCACACGCCGCTTCTCTGCTCAGCCGCACGTGGAGAACAAACACATCGACAGAGCCTAAATACCGCCTGTTTTCCGTTGCTATTGCATTCATTGTGTCAGTAGGGATAAAATGATATATCACAGAGGGACACTGCACGGTTGCGCACAGAGGATCTGAATAACTTGCAACTTATCGACTTTTCCTGAGTACGGAGAACACCGACGTGACGTCTCGTGACGTCACAGAGGGAGAGAAGCCGCTCGCTGATTGGCTGGCGGTGGCTGGTCTTGTCCCATTCATAAAACTGGCGGGACAAACGCGCGAGGCGTTCAGTGAGTATCGTGGCAGTGTTGGGCACGGAGGTGCTAGTTGCTCGTCACCTTGGCTCCACTGGAAGACTCGTGGTCGCTTGGGGCTCTGCGTTGCCTCTTGCGCTTGCCACCTTCAACCATATCAGGCTCGGGAGCGTCGCGCCCACAGCCTGAAGACTCACATACCTCGAGTGAAGACGAACTAAACTTTTCCACAATGATTATGGACGGCATAGACCCGCTCTCTACCGCTACCATGGCTGAGTCCACAGTGTCCTTCAGCCTGGTCAGCTTTGACACGTTTGACAAGACGGCCGAGTGCCTGCCGTCGTTTGACCGTCCGAGCGACGAGTGCCTGAACACGCCCGTCACCACCTCCGAGATGCCCACCTTCTTCGGGTCGGAGGAGCCCTTCAGAGACTCGGACCCGCCCCCCATCACAGGTACGTCTTGCCTCTGCCCCCGCCCGCCCCGCCCCCCTCTCTCTCTCTCTCACACACACACACTCCTTAAGCTTTCACCGCGTGATATGGGTCCTGCCCCAGCTGTTACCCTGCCCCAGTGCCTGCTGACCCCTCGCCCCAGCCACACGTGGGCACGCCTCCCCCCTCCTGACCCACCCAACCCCCCTTCGTGACACCCACAGTTAGTAGTGACACCTTCCCACATGGTGACACCACCTGCCTACAGTGAGGGGATGCGGCCAGCGAGTGACGAGTGAGGTGATGGTGTTGGTGTGAGAGGCTCCCATGGTGTGGGGCCACCTGGTGTTGTGGTAGTGCACGCCCACCCACCGCCTGCCGGACATGAGCTGGTGAGGAGCCCCTGGTCCTCGTGCATGGTACCTCCTACCCCTCACACACACGCCCCTCATAGTGGAATGGTTAGTAGTGCTCGTGCTGGGAACTTGCCTCCTCCCCCCTACGTACATGTTGACCTCTGGCATCAGTGTGATACTCGTGACCTGGTAAAAGGCTGACCAGGGAGGAGGCTCTACAGGTCCCGCCCCTGGCACAGGTGACAGGGGTCGTGCCAGGTGCTGCAGCTGGGAAAGGGGAGGGTGTGAGGTGTCTGGTGAGACAGGTGTGTTCAGTGGACTCGTGCCAGCCCCAAGGCCATTTGTAGTGTACCTTCCCCACCTGTTATCAGTTTGTCTCCCGGTTCCAGCCGCTGATAAGGCTTATCGTTCACCGGAAGTTGTCGCCTCTTTATCGCTGAGTGTTTGATATGCCACGGAAGGAAAGAGAGAGATTGTGGCAGGCCAGCCAGAGACCTGTGTTTGTGTGTGGCGGTTGACCAGAGACATTATTACTACCGACAAACAGACAGACAGACAGACCCTCCCGACGTGACATGACGACCCTCTGATATGTAAGCTTGTCTCAGTAGTGCCACCAGGACCCAGCAACACTGTGGTGGTGGCACAAGGCCACAACCACAGTGCCCCACAGTGACACCCCAGCTACACCAACCAGCTGAAGGGAGCTTAGCTACTGCCCTACTGTCCCTGACCCTGACATAGTGTTATGATCCAGTGTGCACAGGTGGTTCGTGCTGGTAATAAGCTGACACAAGACTGACCTTGAGTGAAGTTGGTGGAACCCGACAACAGTAAACCCCTCCTCCTCCTCCTCACTCCCCACAACAACCATCCCTCAACCCGACTTTAGCATACAGTTGTATGTTACTATTTCAGGATCATGATTCGTGAGGAACTCGGTGAGACTGGCAGACACAGGCCCTCTGGCTGCCAAGGCAAGGCCTCCCTCGCCCCTTCCCGCCCGTGAGAGGTGCCAAAGAATCCGATGTCGTGCCTAATTCTGTCCCATCATGGACTAAATATAGTGATTTTATGTCATTTTTGGCTTGCGGGCGACTCGCTTGTAGAGTCTTCTGCTGGCATAGTAAGGATGTTGGGCGGGTGCCACCTGTGCCAGGCTGTGGGTCTCCCAACACGGTGCCTCTTCGCTTGTTTCTGGCCTTGCAAGAAACTGTTTTGTGCCATGTTTTGGGCAGTGGTGGCTTACCGTATTGTTAAATTGGTGTGGTGACTTGCTCTGGGTCTCCTCCTCGCCCCCCGTCAACTGTGTTAGTCTCTTTTAACAAAATTAACTCGTTACCATGAAGGCTAGTTATGCAATTCTGCTTATGGTTTTCTAAAGTACGATTCTTAAATGTTATATTAACGAGTGATAATCCTTCACAAGGGAATATAACAGTAGACTCTGCAAAGGATGGCGACATCACCTTTAATATGGCTAAGAGCAATTAAATATCCTTTCCAGCCAAGAAAGTGGTATATATATATATATATATATATATATATAGTGTTGGGTTAGAGAGTATGGGACGTGAGGGACGGAGCTGGCCGGCTGGTAGGCTAGACAACCATGACGTAAGGTGACGTAGTCCGATGATGTCATTTTCCTCTAACCTTCCCTTCCCTTGCTAGCGACATCTGGCATGTTTACCTCTCGTTGCCATAATGAGATCCTTCCATTATTCCAGTTATAATTTCCTTGTTGTACGATGTTGTGGGTTATGACGAACGTGGTTATAAATGTAAAAGTTACCCTTTTGTCCGTAGGGGTAATAATGGTGTTGGTCCAGCCTGCATCCCCAGCTCAAAATCCATCAAAGACTAGTTTCCCGAATACATTGCAGAGTAACATATCTATCTATCTATCTATCTATCTGTCTATATATCTTTTTTGCTCATGTGAATATTTAGAACGTCATTAATCCACAACTAGCCCATGATTACACGCTACGATCATAACGATCACAACCCAATCACATGATCTCGCTAATGATTGATCCCTGGTGCATATAGATATATCTATCGGCCGATTGATCACGTGGAGGGGGTAGAGGGGGGGATGGGTGGAGGGGGAGGGAAGGAGTAGGGTGGGAATCATCACCAACAACACAGTGGACGGTCACGGTAGACTTGCCTGGTGTGAGAACCCGTTCGCCTACGCGACCACCGCGTCACATCTCATTAGTATTCGTCACACCGTCTGGCCAGGTAGTGGAACGCGACGTAAAGTGACGTATATCTCCATTTTCGGCCATGACGTAACATGACATAAGGTGACGTAGTGTTTAGAGGGTTGCCCGCTACCTTCCCATACGGAAAACGTCTTCTTTCACGATTTTCGTCGTCTTGCCGTTCGGTAATGGCGTACTTTTCGTGACCGATGATTCCATTTCGTAAACAACCGTACTCAGGGACCTGCGGGTGGCTCCACAACACACAACAAGAGAGGGGGGAGAGGGGGTACAGTGACCTATCGGGGTGGGAGTCGTTGGAGACACCTGGCAACTAGCGAGTGCGTGCGTTCGTGCGGACTTGGCTCGTGCCCAACTGGCCTGCCAGACACCCATGACGTCACGGTATACCCACTTCCTCCCGGCTTTGTTTACTTTTCCATTTAAAGTGCCCAGCTGAGACAAAGACCCCGATTTAAGGTATTTTACACTAAATTCACTAATTACTCCTTTGGTTTCCCGTTTCTTCGATGCCATTAGCGACTTCTGAGATTCCCCAGCGGTGAGATATCCTTCACGTGCTGGTGGGGTAGCATTCCTGGGGTACCGTGCAGGAATCTACCCCCCCACCCACCCCCAGACACCACCACAACACGACCTTACCCCCCCCTTCCCCCCCGGCTGCCGTCTCCGCTTCCTATATCCTCTGACGATTAATATTCCTAGCATGTAACATCCTTGGGATGGGACGCAGGATGCAGTTACTCGGGCGGGGGAGGGACGAGTACGGTGCGGTGAGAGAGAGAGAGAGAGAGAGAGAGAGAGAGAGAGAGAGAGGCGTATACACGCTGGTTCAAGCTGTTATTATGAGACATGTCAGTATATCATGTTATACCTCCCTCCACATTATAGCACATTATACCCCTACAGTAAAGTAATATTTTACCCACTGATCCTCACCCTAATGGCCTGTGCAACTTTGGTTCATATTCACGTAGTAACAGCTTTAAAATTAACCTCTATCGATCGGCGTTACTTGCGTCAACCTGGACCCCCTCAGTTCGGCTCTACGACCTTTCAGCACGCATTGTGTGTGACATCCCTCAGCGTGACTCCTGCGTGTCAAGCCAGACCTTGACCTTTGACCTGGGCCTTAGGGATCAGGTCAACAGTAAGGCCATCTCATTCAAGGGTCGTAGCACCGTGCTAGAGGGTGATACATATATATATATATATAAAGGAAAAATGATATTTTGTTAGTTACATGAGAGATGCACTTTAAATTTGAGAGCGAATTGCCTTGTAGATTTTCTCTGTAGTTTAGGCAAAATTAGTTCCTTTGGCAGATTACTTTATATTTTCCCTTCACACTGTTCACCATGGGAGGGGGAGGGAGAGGGAGATGAGAGAGGTAGGGGGAGAGTGTGTGTGTGCGTGCGTGTGGCATGGCAAAGGCTAGCGTGCGAGCTCCCACCAATCAGAAGGCGCCACTCCGTGACGTAGTCATGACGTCACGGTATCATTCATTATTGACACCGATACTGATGCAAGTAGTCGGGAATTGGACTCGGTGGCGACCCAGAGACGCATGAATTAGTAATTAATTGTAATGACCAATGACGTTAGGGAGGATGCGATAAGAATTCGGACACGGTAGAATTATTTACACCGATTCAGTCTGCTGTCGATACGGTGGCGGAACGCAAGACCGAATGCGCACGACGGCTGTCATTTGTTGCCTCTTCGAGTCCCGTCGATATCCGACGCTCATTTTCGAAACCTCATCTCAAAATGCTGCATAAAGATGGACTGCATCTGTACTTCTTCTTTAGGAAAATATATGTTCCTGTGGTGAATGACCAGAGATGACTTGTGCCGTAAGAGGCTTGACCTACATATGGAATTATGAGACTGTGGACAGATTCTGGCTCTCAAAACATGGCCGCTCTCAGGCAGATGGTCAATATGGACCTGTTACCCCAGCAGGCACGTGCTGGCCACCGCTGGGTGACCCCCTGTAGACTAGGGGATGCTCCTGACGGTGTTGACGTCTGGGAGAACGGTTCTCAGTGGCAGGGAAGTCTTCAGTGAGCTAAGGGCAAACACCAATAGACCAGTGATCAGGTCGTTAGAGGCACGTATCCACCTTAGGGTAAATGGTGTTTAATCAGAGTTGCAGGGGAGAAATTTTTAGACAAGTTCCCCCTATTATGAATGTATTTGGTGACGTCACAGTGACATCACTGGGGGTATAGATATTGAATTGACGCACGATGCAGGTGTACCGCCCTCCACCTGCACAGCGCTACAGATGCAACACAAACACATATTGCAGACCATAAGGTCGTTACACTTGCAGGACCCACACCTACTTGAGGAGCCATGTCTTTACTACCGAACTGGAAGTGACGTCACGCTGGCTCTTGTGGGGAGAGAAGGGGGATAGGGGGAGGCTAGTGGGTTGGGGGGGAGGGAGGTACATGCTGGGAGAGGATGATTAAGATACAGTGGTACTGCATTGTTTACTATAACGGGGAGGGAGTGGGGGAGAAGGGTAAGAGACGAATGGATATCCTTCGGCGCCTGGGGCAGGAGGGCATGGCCCCAGAGGACACGCCCTTACGAGTCAGGTCGCAGCCCAGGACGTCATTCCCAAGGCTCGTTCGAGAGGCCCAGGTGGTGGTGTTGTGATGGTAGGAGGACGGACGGGGTGGGAGGGGCTCGTACCAGACTGAGCCTTTGTACGAGACGACAGACCTCCCCCCAGCTCAGTACTGGGCGGGGGTGTCATCATCTCCAGGACCAGGGCAGGTCCCCACCCAGCTCAGTACTGGGGCCAGGATCCCCCCAGGATCAAGGGTGGGCGGGGGAAGGGGTAGAAGCACGGATGGAACTCGTCCCAGACAATGGAATCATTCCTCTTGATTTACCCCAGTGTTGACTTCCCTTTCCGCTGGTGTGTGTCCTGTCTCCCCTCCCTCTCCTCCCCCTCCTCCCCTCCCCACGAGACCCTCCCCATCCTCCCCCCGCCAGACACTTGTGAGTGCCAGGATGCAGGTGTGCCCATCCTAACACCTGGACCACAGACAACTGCCTGTGTAAGTGCCATCTATCAGAGCCGCCCGTCTCTCCTGCTACTTGTCTTTAGTCTACTGTCAACTCCTTTGCACTCCTCTCTTGCCTGTCCTTGCCCTCCCATCCACCTCTCCTATCCATAACCCATAGCTGCTCCCTCTTCCTGTGGCCAGCAGCTGTACCAAGCACTTGTTTTGTTTACTGTGATGAAGAACCGTCTACCCCACCCCGGGATTGCCATACGGTAGACAGGGCTGGAGAGGGACGGGTTGGACATCTTGACAGAAGCATGACACCTTGACAAACGGTGACACCTTGACATAAGGGTGACACTTGGCATATCAAGAGAAGGCACAGGTTGCGACTGAGTTTGGGTCTCCAAGGAACATGGGTACGTAGAGTGCTAGGAGGAGAAGGTTACAGGGTACAGTTTCCAAGGGGCGGGTCCACTTGACAGTGCCACCAAGGAGGGAGAGGTAGTAGTGGCTAGGGTGGTGGTGGCGGTGAGTGGCAGAAGCCAAGGGAGGCTCTTAGAGTGGCTGAGGAGCGTCACGATGCAGGAGAGGACAACACAGGTCCTCCTCCTCCTCCTACAGTTGTTACGGACGTGGTGGTGGTCTGTTGTCCAGAGCCCGCCTGGTGCCGGGCCTCTGTCTGCTGAAAGCAGTCGTCATGATGCAGGATGCTGTAACGCCCACTGACACACCGAACACGACACGAAGGACCTTTGAGCGAGACGTCACAAGCCTTGGGTGTGACGGCCTGGCTTTTGACCTGACCCTAAAGGGGTAGTCAGTGGTCAGGACATCATACCCAAGGCTCGTACCGTTCTTCACAAAGGGTGAACAAGAACATAAGGAAAATATAACTTCCTGGTTGAGTTCTTAGTGAAAAAGGGGCGGATTGTTAGGGGAGACGAAGTGGTTGTGGTGGAGAAGTGAAGACCTGTGGGGGTTGTGGCGCTCTGATGCTCACCCCCCCTACCCCGGGTCCGTGGCCCTGGGGGCCATTATGTCTCTTCCTCCTTCCGCACCACCTGCCCTGCCCTGCCCTGCCCTGCCCTGCCCTGCCCTGACCTGCCATGCCATGCCCTGCTCCTCTCGTGACTGTCATGAACACATCAGTAACGTGGTGATAACAATTTGCCATTCATACTGACGTGCCTCACACACACACAACATGCAGACAAACCATCTCCCACAAACAAGAGAGAATGACAGTATGAACAGCTGTGTTTGTCAGCCGTCAAGCTTGGGGGGATGGGGTGGAATGGGGTGGGGTGGGAGGGGGTAGACTGGGAGAGAGACAAGAGCTTTAGGGGGAGAGAGATGGGACGCCCTGGGGATAGAGGAAGAGGTGAGGGGGACATAAGGATGTATGAAGGGACGGAGAGATAGGTGTTGACTCAAGGGGGGGAAGTCATGGGATGGGATGGGATGGGATGGGGGGGTGGAGATGGGGTGTCTGAATGGACCAGCGGCAGCAGCAGCAGCAGCAGCAGTATCGACCAGACACCCCGCCTGCCACCCTAACCCTGGCTGCTACCGCGCCTGCGTCACCCACCCTCACCCTGGCTCCATTCATACCTCCGCTACATTGCAGCTTTAAGCTCCTCTCTCTCCCTCCCCCCCCCCCCCCCCCCCCCCCCCCCCCCC
>JAYMFT010396712.1:0-19251 GCA_038088735.1 Panulirus argus
CCATAAACAAATTAAACAACCATGGGGACATCACACATCCCTGACGCAGACCGACCTTCACTGGGAACCAGTCACTCCCTTCTTTTCCTACTCGTACACATGCCTTACACCCTAGATAAAAACTTTCAATACATACACATGCATATACACATGTACATATTCATGCTTGCTTGCCTCCATCCATTCCTGACGCCACCCCGCCCAACAGGAAATAGCATTGCCACCTCCTGTGTCAGTGAGGTAGGACCAGGAGACAGACATAAAAGGCCACATTCAGTCACACTCAGTCTTTAGTTGTCATGTGTAATGCACTGAAACCACAACTCCCTATCCACATCCAGGCCCCACACAGACCTCTCCATGGTTTACCCCAGACATTTCACAGTCCAGTGTGAGCGAATATGGCCTTTTTTGTCTGTTCCCTGGTGCTACCTCGCTAACGCAGGGGGTGGCGATGCTATTTCCTGTGGGGCGGGGTGGTGTCAGGAATGGATGTAGGCAAGCAAGTATGAATATAAACATGTGTATATGCATGTAGATGTGTATGTATGTATATGTTAGTATGTATATGTATGTATTGTGCATGTATGTATATGTGTGTATATGAGTGGATGTGTCTTTCTTCATCTGTTTCCTGGCAATACCTCGCTGACATGAGAAACAGTGATCAAGTATAATAAATAAATAAATAAATTTAGATTCTTTTTTCCATACAGTCTCAATTTCCCACATTAGCAAGGAAGTGTCAAGAACAGATGACTGAGCTGAGCCTCAGAGGGACAAATCCTCACTTGGCTCACATCTCTGTTCCTTCTTTTGGAAAAGTAAAACAGGAGGGGAGGATTTCCAGCCACCCGCTCCCACCCCTTTTAGTCGCCTTCTAAGACATATGGGGAATACACAGGAAGTATATTCAATGCCAATTCACATCTACAACAAAACTGATGCTTGCATCTATAAATTTTCACTTACTTCCTGGTTTAAGAATCTAAAATCCTACTTTAGGATACAAGACAAATATTTTCTGCCTTATGAAAATTTATTCACTGACACGAAATATATTCAAAATTATATCTTAGAAAAATTTTCTCCCAGAATAATATTGTTTAACAACTCCAGAAAACTGCATCAAATAGGTCAAGTGAGTTCAGCAGAAGCAAGACGCTCCAAAACATGTAAATAGTGTTCTTCCAACTCGGCATACTGACGCTCCAAACTTTCAAGACGCTGATCTCTGCTTGTTATAGTCATAGTGGCTGCATACTCTTCTGGCTTCAGAAATTTCTTCAATTTTTCCATATCGCGGTCCTCTTTCTGTAAAAGGTCATCAACAAACTGAGCATCTCATTCAGCTGATGAACAAGAGAAACAAAAAAACTATCTTATATAAAATGCTTAGTCTATTAATATGTAGTTACAGCAAGGCATTAGTGTACTATGCATTTAAATGCAATAATTCATGTATTTTGTAATGTCAATTTCTTTTTTTCTTATTAACCATTTCAACTATATGCTATATCTGTTCCCATTTACATGGGGGTGGCTTATATGGATACATTCATGTTCATTCATGCAATAAGCCAAGTAAAAGAATGTTTAATCTGTTTATGGATGGAGTGGTGAGGGAAGTAAATGCAAGTCTAAAGAGAGGAGAGAGTATGAAGTCTGTAGGAGGCGAGAGAGCCTGGTAAGTGAGTCAGTTGTTTGTTAATGATACAGCACTGGTGACAGACTGAAGTAAGAAACTGCATTAGTTTTATATGTCATTACTTTTTCAGTAACTTAGTACCATTTCCCTCTTCCTAAAACCTATTCTACACTCTCTTGCCCTCTAATCATACAACAGCAATGATAAGTTTATGAAGCATTACAGGCATCTCTCTTTTCATCATCAAATTACAACTAGTGAAATAAAAGAAACTTCTGTTCAAATCATTTACCATACCTTATATTGTACATTGAGGCGATTTTTTACGTCTAATCTATACTGTCTGTATGCTTCTTTGTCTGATCTGTCTGTCACATGAAGTCGAAGGATTTCATACACTCTTCTTACTTGACGCTGAAATGTTGAAGGAATGACAAATTTAGAGATATAGTCTTTCAGCTTGAGCCCTGAAGAAATAATCCAGGAACAATGAAAAAATAACATCTATAAAACAAAATTAATAAGGACAAGAAACTAATCAGTTTACCTTGTTACTATTAAGACAACCTCCAGTCTTCTTCAAAACTGCAGAAGGTTTCCTTGCACTGCTTACCTTGTTAAGCTTTAACTTTTTCTTTGCTTCTTCCACCATGGCCTCAGTAAATCCTTGCAGAAGTACTGGTGGCTGAAAACACTCCAACTTCAGACAATTTCTGCTGTCTATGAAGTCTCGCAATCTTGCAAAGTTGTCCGATGGGTCTTCCACTGAAGACAAAATAGTTAAAAAATAGCTAACCATGAATGGGATTATTTTTCCACAAGATCTTTCAGGTATAACAATCAACATTTTAAGAAAGAAAGACAGAGAGAGTAATCAACTATCTGTGCTATATGTGGAAGGAGTTTTACACTTGTGGGGCCCTATCTCTTGAATATCCTCTATCATAAAACTTTTTAAATTAATGTATGCTGTCTGCATGAACCATGTCCTCATTCATCCACTTGTCTTACACAAAACACCATTTATTCATATAATTTCTAGCTTAATTTCATGTATTGTCCTTTAGTTTCTCTATCCCTACATATCTTGAAGAACTGTTTACTATCTATCTATATCTCTGATGCCAATTCCCTAAGGGAACTCCTTCAAGGGGGTGGTCATGGAAAGTCTCCATAACTGTTGAACTCCAGTGCCACTTCTTGGCCTTTACTGTCTCACCCTTAACAGGCCACCAGTAGAGGGTAACTCTAGTGCAGTTTTCAAAGGTTCCTACTTAAGGTCCTACCAAATAATTCTACCTAATGTGTCTACCTGATATTCCTGCCTAATGTTAAAACCAACTACTTCTACAACCCCCCCCCCTTTTTTTTTTAAGGCTCCTATTCAATATATTCTATTCATACCTAATGTTTCTACCTAAAGCTCCTATCTAAAGTTTCTACCTAATACTTCTATCTATTGCACATACCATTTTGCCAAAAGGCAAGGCTAGCACAAAGTGCTCACCGCAGGAAAATCTAGAGTTGCGAACAGAGTTGTGTGAGTTCAGTGTTGTCACCTGTTATTTGTGACAAGGAGAGACCATGTTTGTGGACAGAATAAAAGCAGTTACTAGTTATTAATCTAGCAGTGAAGAGACAGTTTATTTGGAAGAAATTTAAACCGAGAAAACTTAGACGAAGTGGCATTTTACACACACGAGTGAATATAGTAGCACACACAGCTATGAGAGCTAAAGTGAGCAATGGGGTGAGAGTGGGGGTAAAAGTCCTGAGCATAATGAAGAATATGTGGAAAGAGAGGTCGCTATCCTTCTCAAGTGCAAAGATGGGTATGTTTGATGGTACAGTAGTCCTAACAGTTATGTACTGATGCAAGATGTGGGCCTTTAACAAAAATAAAATGAACAGAATGGATGTGTTGGGAAATGACATGTCTGAGGTCAACACATGGTGTTGGGAGCTGATCAAATTAGATATGATAGGGAAAGAGAGAGGTGTAATAGTAAAAGGATTATGTATGAGAAAGCTGAAGAGGGTGTGCTGGAATGGTTTAGACATATGGAGAGGATGAGTAAGGAGTGGATGCAGAAGAGAGTATACATGTCAGAAGTAGAGGGAACATGGCAAAGGAGGAAAAATGTTTTAAAGGTCTGGGGCCTCAACATGCAGGAGAGTGAGGTGTGCACGGGACAGAGTGAATCACAACAATATCATATACAGGAGACAACATGCTGTTAATGGGTTGAATCAAGGAATCCGAACAGGTCATGGAAAACTGGAAAAGTCAGAGAGGCCTGGATGATGATAGGGTTTCCAGTTTAGGTGCATCATACATAACGTAATTAGAAGAATTCTTAGCCATGGTGGTAGCCTACACAATATATACAATGCCCCCATCTCTAACCATGCCCAGAGCACTGCCTTGAACTTATACCAGGGAAGTCTCAACCCCTATTCATACAGGTAGAGAGGCTACCCAAATAAATAACAACTGAAGCAATCATCATTAATTTCCAATTGGAAATAAATTTCGATCATAAAGCTTCATTGGAAATACTGGAGCTCTCAGTCTGATTACTTGTCAACCTGAGAAGCAAAATAATTATCTTCAATGTGATCCTATTACTATTACTATAATCCCTTCTGCTAATAATGAAGACTTAGGTGAAAAGCCATGACATCTTACCTGTAATATCCAAAACCTTGGTATCATTTTTGTAGTAGCCATATATACTATTCAACATTTCAGCACCCAGTCCTATTCTTTGGAAAGGTGGTAGGACTAACATCTGAGAGATGCGAGGTCGAATGTTGGATGGGTAGGCATAGTACTCATAGACAGTCATGTAGCCAGCAAAAGCGTACTGGGGATTACCATTATCCTGATATTTTTCATACCTACAAAGACAAAATGGAAACAGGATTCAACTATCTGTATAACCTAATATAATACATTTCATAAAATATCATAGAAAAGAAAGTCTGAAGTAAATACAAGTAATAGTTAATGCATTTACATCAAATATGTGCTCCATATATTGGCAGAGTGATGGTAAGAAATAAGGATATAAAAATAACAATTTAGATACAAGAAAGGTTAGAAAGCAAATAGTGGTTTCTGAGAAATGTTGCATAAGCTACTACATTGTAAATCCAGCAATATGCTCCGTAACAGAATATGACTATAAATGATGAGGAACAAACTAACAATCATAATTTTTGAATCTATTAAGGAAGACCCTTAACTCCCAGCCAACCATAATATTTCAAATATAATCAAATAAAACTTACGCAACAAAAAATCTCCACTTGTCATCATCAACATCTATGTAGGAAGCTGCATCAATATACCACAAGATAAATGTTTGCATACGTTCATGATACTCTAAAAATCCTGTCGTTGAAACATCGCAAAGGTACACCTCAAAAGTTTTTTGTTCTCCACTCTCTGTAAAATTCAATATAATATAAACACCTTGTAAAAGAACAAGCCACCCACTTAAAAAGATTTATAGCAAATATCTACTATAGCAGATACTGTAAGTAAAGATGAAAATGGCACATCTTTAAAAATCAACATAGTATGTACTATAATGAGACTGTTACTGTATTGGTACAACATAAATACTGCTGCCTAGCCTTATGCACTGATTTTCATTCGTGTAGTTAATAGCATTTTCCTTAACATCTTTAGTGTTACTTTAATCTTGTTCTAATAATTAACATTTTACCAATATTCAATATTAAACTCACCCAAATCTATGGTGAACCTTCTCTGCATCTCACCAAACGGTCTGAAGGATGCATCTTTCTGCACTGCTGCTGTAAAGTCATTCAGGCTTGTCAGGTAGCCCGGAGGTATGCGCTCAGCTATTGGCTTTATCACTTCATCTGGCTGTGATGGTTGTTATCTCAGTACCAATTCAGCTTTTACAATACAAACATTAATACACTCTTGAAATCAGCAGCTAAAGTTTCTGATCCCTTACCTCCTATTTTCATGTCTTACATATTTAAATCCTTTCAACTTTCATGATTTTCATAATACACCCTAAAATCGTAACACCTTCCACAATTTAAGTCACAAGTGAAAGATAAAAGACAGGTGTATGGGCATTACTTCCACAGGAGTGTGAGTGACTGGGAGATGTACATCAAAAAATGGATGGATATCAAGAGGAAGGTGCAGGGACTGAGAAAGAGGGCAAATGAAAGTTGGAGTGAGCGAGTATGAGCAAACTTCAGGGAGAAAGAGGCTTGAGCTATGGATAAAGCTGTGCATAGGAGGGTGGATGTGTTGGAAGTGAAATGCATGGGGACAATATATAGTATGAGGTGGTCTGATACAGTAAGTAATGAAAGGGTAAGAGAGGGTGTGTTTGAAAAAGTTTGGACATAAGGAGAGAATGAATGAGGAAGGGTTGACAAAGAGGACATATGAGTCAGAAGTAGAGGAATTGGGAGAACAGGGAGACCAAACTGGAGATGGAAGGATGGAGTGAAAAAGATTTTGAGTGATCGGGGCCTGAACATACAGAAGGGTGAAAGGCATGAAGGTGATAGAGTGAATTAGAACGATGAAGTATACTGGGGTTGAAGAGCTAACATTGGACTTAACCAGGACATGTGAAGCGTCTCAGGTAAACCATGGAAAGGTCTGTGAGTCCAGGTATGTGGATAGGGAGTTGTGGTTTGGTGCATTAAACACAACAGGTAGAGAATGAATGTGAGTGGATGCAGCATTTCTTCTTCTGTTCCTGGCGCTAACATGGGAAACAGCGATCAGGCATGAAAAAAGCATAAAAGACACTTTATATGCTTGTCGTTTCTTTCATAGCAAAGCAGCACCAGGAATACAAGAAGAAATGGCTTCATTCACTTACATCCACTCTCCATCTGTCATGTACTGTATAATGCACCAAAACCACAGCCCCTTCCACAAACATATTTTTATGATAAAACTGCCTATCTACTTGGACATCCCTGTATATCATATCTAAACCTGAGGAGTGGTTCCCTATAGTCTAAATATGGTGTTCAAGCAAAATCTGTAACCAATCATTTCCCAAAAAACAATATTTGAGACTACTATAAAATTCAAACTCATATGGAGAAGTATTTGAGTCAGTTTTCACAGAAATAATCATGTCTTCTACCTACAATACAAGGTATTCAAATAAAAAAGGATGGTGCAGCTTACTACAGGAGCAACCTAAGGGATTAAGGCTGAGAACTATTATATATCAAGGAAAAACTCAAAAGCCATAACACTAAAAGCAATACTTAAATGACTGTGTTCTCATAAAGGATGATGACTGCCAAATGGAATTCCACCACGGCTACAGACAAAACAAAACATTTAGAAGTAATCCATTAGATGTTCCTAAGCACAACTCATTCTTTTTTAAAAGATCAATGCCAACTGTCTCAATGAATAAATACAAGAACAGAATTCATAATATGCACACCTCAACACCCTCAAACTTCTCAGGATCAACCTTCTCTGCATAAGTGTGTGACAGGTACGTTGTGAGGCGGCAAGCACTGTAGTACAATTTGATGCGGAGTCCACTGTACCCAAATATCTGTTCACTGCAATAAGAATAAGTTCTGTGTTATAACAATACTAATGTTGTTTTATTTGCATGCTCTGTTTGGAATATCTTAAAAATACTGCACTGTAAAACAAGAATGTACACAATTAAAAAATACAACAGATATATTTTAATAAAACATATCTTGAGACACATTAATTCTCAAAGTCAAACCCAAGAAGCACAGTAAAATTTCATTACTGAAAGATCCCAATGCAAGGAAGCATGCAAGGACTAAAGAGTTCAAACCCACCTTATAATGTTGGGTATTCAGTAAAACTACAAAAAACAGAATCCTTTCCCACACAATCATGAATCTGACTTTTCCTATGCAAATTATGCCTCATATATATATTTACTTACCCATGAAGAGCGAAACCAGGAGTGGGTCAAAAAGAAGTCCACGGGCCAGATCCATCCCTTAAAAAGATGTAATCCGGCCCACAGTGTCAGTAGAAATGATAAACAAAAAAAATTAGGTCCAAGCCAAAGCTTAGAGAAAGACCATGAGAGGTAATTACACCAATGGCTGTAGGATTATGCGGTAGGCACCAATTTTACCATGCTAGTCCCTCTGGTTGAAAATCATCTTGCTTCAGTAGCACTGTCAAATTTAGTATAAAGTCTTTATTCTCATTTGATTAAAATATTTCAAGACAAAGTTATGTGAATCTTAAACCTAAGGTGACTGGAGTGAAATTAATAATTTGTTACGACAGATACTAAAAATTTAGTGAACCCTGTATGGTCCCCAGACCCACAACCAGGGTGAACCAAAAGGCATCTGGCACTGATCAATCACCAATAAATGTTTACAATCTATTCTAATCTGTGATGTCATTTTCTGTCATGTATTTGTTGATGTGATTATTCAATAATATCATATACAATGAACACTAAATGATAAGAGAAAGAGAGTGAGAGAGATTGATGATGATGATGATGATGATGTACTCATGCTTTGTGAGGTCAATAGATATTGAATGATCAGTTTTGGCCCTATACTACTCACAAAGAGATTGGGAAACATCTTGCACATCACTTGAACCATCATACACAACAAATGATGAATGAGCAGGTTTTTGTGAATTTTCTAAAGCTGTGACAATGTATTTATCATCAGTTCAACTATGTGTTTTGGGTGATGAGAGCTTAGTCTGTGTTAACAGAATGAAATTCATAAATTGTTCAAAATTTAGGTGCCTAAAATGTATACTACTGAAACTAACTTGGTAATATGTGTTAAATTGTTAGAGATGGAAAGTAAGCTCTACTGTTCTACAAGTCTATGATGACACATATAATGAATCACTGTAACCCTCCTCACACTTCTTAAGGCTAAAACACACTCATCTACTCACTGTCACTCTCTTCTACAGTTTGTACCCTTTCACACAATCACTAAGACTAACACACTCACCAAAAAAGTGGGTTCAGACAACCAGACTTTCAGTGTATGAAGACAAGATGGTGTTGGATGGAGGTGGAGTATCAGTAGGGAAGAGCGGGTAACACATGCTCACCTGGCCTATCATCCCCTAACTCACCCACTCAATTTTTTGGGTACCTGCAACACAAGCTAAACCCATTCCATGTTATTTGAAACATCTATGACAGAAATTAAACATTCTAAAACCATACAAAAGCAAGGGAAATATGTAACCATTGCAACTGACATGATCATGCATATACTGAACAAAAATGAATGAGAACAATTAAACAGCTAATACATCAAGTATTCACACCATCTCACATACACAGAGTAGATTTGCATATCAAAAGAACAGGAACTCTCATTTGTAGCATATAATCTTAGAATTCTCTTCCTTTACATGTGCAGTGAAGAGCAAACTTCTTCATGCTCAACAAGTCAGTTAAAAAACTCTTCTGAGCTATATCAGCAAAGTTAAGCCTGGGTTATGGACATAAAGATAACTATTATGTAATGTAACCCCAGTTGAGACTGATACTATTCACATTAGCCAATTACTCATTGGATATAGCTTACTTTATTTTTTGAAGAATGAATTCAGATGCATGTTGTATATGAATAAGGTAAGCACAGTGTTAAAGCAGTTCCATATCCAAATGATTTGGATGGGAATAGCCTAAAAAAAAAAAAAAGGGGGGGGGGGGCCTGGCTGGTGTACTGACAGTCACACAACTCATCTAACAGTCTGGCTCCTAAATTTAACATATGACCAAAAACATAGATCTAAAGCATATCACATCATATGAACAGTCTAAAGACTATGATGAAAACAAATTCATAATCTAGACTGGGCACATGCCCGGACTAAAGCAGCAGCCACAGCTTCCCTTACACCTGCCACAAGGAATTTAACATAAAAATGCAGTTCAATACATAACTGGTGCTTAATTTTAATACTACAAGCCTTACATGTACTAATTTGATAATCTGTAGCATATGCTTTTGCTCAATACAAAAGGGGTTCGCTCCACTTCAAACTTACTTAAGGGATCAGACAGAGAATTCTGATGTCCTATGCTGAAACTTCTTTATATTCTTAAGTGCCAAAACCATATCAATGAGGGTTTTACTGTTATAAACTATTACAACTAAAAGTATGTCTTTTGCCATGACCTCACACCAACCAGAGGGTTTTGCTGTGTCATAAGCTGACAATACTGGAGGGATCTACTTCTATCTATGCTCAAAACACTGATGGTACTTACTATGCTATATTCAAATTACAAGAGGAATCTGCTGTGACCCAATTTCACAATACATTACTACACTGAAGTGGTATGTTTTACGTTTGTACCAAATGACATGTGCCTTATTATAAGCCAACTCTTACAAGTATTGGTATACTGAGTTCAGACTCACCTGTCACCATACACCTGGTGGGACATATCAGGCTTAAACGTGGTCTCGTCATCATCAAGATCAGCTGGGGTTCGCACTGAAACATTGATATGCATGTTTAATATATTTGCTAACTATAAAACAAGTTAAAAACAAAAATCATAGATGTATCGACCTAACATTTCATATTCCAATCCAACTCACAAGGGATGGATCAGGTGCATACAGCCCCCTCAGTTCACCTGTAACATAACCTTCCATAAGGTTGTATCACAGGAGTGCAAGCACACTAAAGAAGTCCATATTTTCCTGTTACTGACTGTTGCAAAGCACTGAAGCTGCAGGAGCCCCTAGGAAAAGGATCCTGGGTTTATATATTTACAATAATAATCAGAAAATCCTTCACCCTTTACATTCAGCAACTCCAGATACAATCACACTGATACAATACCCACTTACATATGATCTGCCATTCCCTTACTGTCAAATTTCAATTCACATCCACTTCTTTTTGTTTTCATCCTTCTATTCACCATTGTATAATCAATATTTCATGTCCACTATCGGTAATCTACCATGAACATTCAATTAGTATTCCAAAAATATTCCATGTTAAATTACACCTTGCACAAGGTTTTTCAAAAAATAAGTAAAAAATGTCATAAATTAATTCAACAGTGTGAAAACATAAAACATCACACAGGAAAAACTAAACTTTATAAGCAACTAGAATCCCTTTAAGAATTCTCACCAACACAACAGTTTTAAAGCCTGTTTCAGCCACTTAACTCTCATCATGGGACCCAAATGCATTATAGTAATAATTGCAATGATAATATTACAGTACCCTTAATCACCACTTTCCATCAACACTGTGCTGCATTTTTTCCCATAGTAGAGCATGTTTATGAATGACAGTGACAGCCAAGACACACAGGTATTACTTTCATAGCTGCCAGATGCATGCTCCAATGTGCATCACTGGCACAGGATGTGGTAAACAAGAGAGAAAAATATTTACTCCACCCATATGTAACTGCAAAATTCCGCTAAACTGGTCAATAAGCTTATTGATTTTCTCAAACCATCTACTTGTGCACACAACCCTCTTGACCTTACCTTAATTCATCTTTTCTCAAATCTTCATTAGCATGAACTAATTCATATCTTCTTAAAACAAGAAAGTTGGGATTATAACTACAATAAAACATGCAGAGATATCTACAATCCTAAGCAGAATTCTTAGTCATATAAGTAATTTCTTGTTGGATAAAACTAAAGGAATCTACAATTTAAAATATTCAAAACAAATACCCAAAATTTAAACTCTGTGAAAAGCAGTTAACACTACTGTTGTGCTCCCTTTTAATAATACCATTAAAGGACATAACACAAAATATTCAACACTCACCAAGCTTAAACTCAAGTGCTTCATTACTATCAATAACAAAGTACTGGAGAGAGCTTTTGGCTATTCCAGACACACCTGCAAGAAAATAAAAAATACTGTAAAAACATAATTGTATGAAAGAATTGGAAGAAATCATTTTTTTATCACCCAGTGTATTCAAGCATTAATCCTCTACAATCACTCACTCGTCAACTAGAGCATGAAACTTAAAATTTGTATACAGTGTCCTTATATGTATATGTTAGATAACACCCTAATGCATAGAAAAGCAACAACATACATATCCTGAATATGAGAAAGTAAGACAGAGTCAAGAAGAAAAAATCGGTTTTGTAAAAATTATTGTTCTTGATAACACCAGGCCACGATTTCAAAAGAAAAAGTTAAAAAACGTAGATTTTTGAAATTTGAAAACCTTTTCTTTCAGAGGCAGTCCCACAAACACAAAACTCTCTACTGGATATTATGAATTGAATCTAGGTTTACATCCTCCAATCCTCTGCATTTGCTACCCAATCAGCCTTAGTTGCAACAGCACGCTCATTTTGGTCCTGCTCTAAACCAATCAAAGACTGCCACAGACGAAACTGCTCATCACTGTCATCAACCCAAAAGCAATAACAGGTGTCCCCCCAATATATACACATGACAGCTAGAGACTGAGTGTGAGTGAATGTGGCCATTTCAGCTGTCTCATGGCGCTACCTCGCCAGCGTGGGGGGGTGGCGATGCTATTTCCCGTAGGGCGGGGTGGCATCAGGAGTGGATGAGGGCGAGCAAATGTAAATATGTACATGTGTATATGTGTATTTGTATGTATGTATATATGTGTATGTTGATATGTATATATATGTACTGTGCATATGCGTGTATGTGTGTATATATTTGTGTATGTAGGGGATGGGTCTTTCTTCGTCTGTTTTCTGGCGTTAC
Organism: Panulirus argus; assembly: GCA_038088735.1. NCBI lineage: Eukaryota > Metazoa > Arthropoda > Malacostraca > Decapoda > Palinuridae > Panulirus > Panulirus argus. The sequence goes on from JAYMFT010396712.1 coordinate 12,420, forward strand.
CTCGCTGACGCGGGAAACAGCGATCAAGTATAATAATAATGATAATAATAATGATATATATATATATATATATATATATATATATATACCGCTTGATCCTGTCAGGCTTCCTGGGTCTCAGAAGGTCCTTTCCTTACACGCAGTATCGTCTAATCCAGCAAATCTTTGATGTTCTTGAACTTCCAATATCGTCCTCTTCAGTTTAGAAATTTCACTAATTAGCTTTGAAGCTTTTGGAATTTGCGAGATCCCTGGCACCCTCTCCTCGTTTAGCTCACCATTTGTTTTCAGTAGAAGGAACTGAAAGGTCTATAACAAGTGTCTGCGCTGGAAAACATCATGTGATGTGACCAAAAAACAAGTTAATCTTTTGACTCGAATGGAACGACGTCGAGTCCTCTGAGAACAGTGATGAAGTTTCTCGAGTCTAAATGAATTTCCTTATTAAGCCCCGGATCATATATTTACCTGATGATCCTCACACAGCATTATGGGATAACCCCTTTATTTATGGTTTGAATATGAAGGAGTATAGTAGGGTAAGAGATAGGGATTATGTGGTAGGCAACATTCGAATATCAAACATCATTTTAGGATGTGTTGCCGTACTCATCTCATTAACCTGGTCTCAGATCAAGATTTTAAGGGTCTAGCGTCAGTTAGCTTGGCTTGGAGTGTATGTAGAGAAACGTTAAATTTTTTCCTTCTCTATAATTCAGTTACGGGAATTTTAGGGATTTTCTGTACTATGTGAACCTAATTATAATCATCGGAGAAATCTGTTCATATACAGACTTCGTTTTTTTTGTCCGTTATTGATAGATTTGAATTTAGCGACGTCATTGATGCTGGACTGTTATATCTGACATCTTTTTCTATAGTTTAGGTCTCTTGATATACGGTATTTTTACAGACTTCATTGACATCACGAGCGAGCGACTACGTCACAGGTCATACTGATGTCACAGTATGGGCATCACTCGTGGACTATGCATGCGTCACAGACTGTATGATGCCACAGATCGAGCACAGAGAGTGATTTTCGTGGCGTCATCGTGGTGACGTAATACGTCAATAATGATGTGAGTAGCGTGACGTAGCAGGCTGTAATCCGGCCTAAGAGAGTGATGGTAATGTCATCTGTAAAGGTGAGGAAATGAGTCGTGATGGCAGCATTAACAAAGAAATGCTTTATGAATGTTGGATAAACACGACGAAACAGCCCCTGAACACGAAGGTAAATTACACTGAGCACGACGTGACGACCCTTAAACACGACAGTGCATTCTTTAGGCACGACAGTACGACCCCTGAGCAAGACGGTGCATTCTTTGAGCACGGCAATACGACCCTTGAGCGCGATGGCACGACCCCTGTGATATGACGGTGTGTGACCTCTGACCTGACCCTCGAGGGTTAAGGTCAAAGGCCAGGCCATAATGCGCAGGTGTCATGACGCCGTGCCCAAGGAAGTTAAGGTAAGATTGGAGAGCTGCCTTAACATTAGTGGAGACCGTGGCCTCTGGGCCAAGCCGCGCAAACGGTTTATCATGTGGGTTCATGAATTATGTGAGTACATGAAGAATGCGGGTACGTGAATAATGTGGGTACATCAATGATGTGGGTACATGATTAATGTGGGTTCGTGATTAATGTGAGTGCATGAATAATGTGGGTACATGAATAATGTGAGTACATGAATAATGTGGGTTCATGAATAATGTGAGTACATGAATAATGTGGGTACATGAATAGACTGCAGAGGAAGAGATCTCTCATTACGCTCACAATTATTGTCAAGATCCACACTTACCTTCCCTGAGCGGGAGGCACATAGTTCCTTGAACGAAATGCAGAAAAAGAAAACTTGCTGGCGGACTCCTCGTGAGATGTGCAGGCGGGTAAATACGAGTTCAGAAGAACGCTGGAGTGCAAAGAAAGCATCAGCTGGAGCGGAAGTAACCCCGAGGAGGGAGAAAGAACAAGGTGTGGGAAGGAACCATACTGGGGCGTTAAGCTTATTACAAAAGAAAACGGATCGACAAGGGGAGAGAGAGAGAGAGAGAGAGAAGAGAGAGGGGTGGGGGAGGGGGAGTCGTGGAATGAAGTTGAAGGTGACGGATAATGAGGGACAGGAGAGAGTGATGAGTAGGGAGGGTGAGGGAGTAACGAAGGGTGGCTGTGAGGGTAGTAGTGAGGGTGTGATAGGACGGCGATGGAAAATGGTGAGGGAGATGGCGAGTGTAAATAACAAGATGGTTTTGGAGGGTGTTGGGAAGTATAGTGAAGGATCCTTTGGAGAAATCATTGGAGAGGTTGAATGGAAGACATCTCTCGGGATGGTGTTGGTGCTGGCGTGGTGTGAAGATGGCGAATGGTGGTGAAGATGGCGAATGGTGGTGAAGAGACTAGTATGGTGGTAATGATGATTGGGAGAGTTGACAGCGTGATGGATGGATGGAAGGCATTGAAGAGGGTCGGAAATTGAGGTTGAGGGAGTGGTGGTGAGTGGGGAGGTGGTGGGATGGTGAGGGAGAAGCTTAATGGGTGGTGAGTGGGGAAGCCGAGAGGGTGCTGAGTGGGCGTGGAGAGGTGGATGAGTTGTAGATGGGTAGGGTGATGAGTGAAGAAGATGGTTAGGGAAGTGGGTGAATGTGAAGAGAGTTGTTGGAGTGGATAGTCATTGTGGTTGACGGGTATAGTTGATAGGATGGTGAGTGGTGGTTGAGAGGGAAGGTAAGGGAGTGATTAAGAGTGTGTGATAAGTATGGTTGGTGGAGACGATGGAAAGTTGGATTAAAGGAAAACGGGAAGACTGGTGGAGGCAGGTCGCCCCAGTGGCTGAAAGTTGGTGGGTAGGAAGATTGAGAGGATGGAGAGTGGAAATGATTGAGAATGGTGAGTGGATGTGGTGGACAGGGTGGCGGGTTCAGGAAAGGGGCGTCGTAAGTAAGGGGGAATGGTGAATGTAGTCACCTTACTCCCATAACATGCTCGATTAGCACAGACATGATTACAGTCATATTCAACTAGACTATACAAATTTGAAAAAGGCTGGAGGATTAAAAACAAACATCAACAAATTTATTATAATGGCGCCAGGAAGAATAAAGCCCAACGACATGATTATAGAAGATGAAAAGATAACGCGCAAGAACTGCAGAACGCTGTTGCAGACAGACATTGACATCGAGAGGTTTGATAACATCTGTCAACAGATCCGCGCAAAGAGAGGTGACCCTGACCAATCTCTACAGATTCTGGCACCTTTCAGAGAACCAAAAATTACACATTGTCAAGACCATTGATAATATCTGCCCTAACTTATTCACTTATACTAACGGTCCCCGCCTCCAAACCACGCGTGCTGAAGTTGCAGAGGATACAAAATTAAGCTCAAAGACTCGGAACAAATGAAAAATACACCGACACTGAAAACAACGTAGAATAGCACGAACAACTCAAGATTAAACTAGTCAGTTCATACCTAATGGAAACAGCCCTCAAAGTATGGCAGAGACTTGCAGACAGTGATGATACAAACTGCAGACAGATCCGAGATCTCAACAGCAGTACCAACTTGGAATACTCTCGGCTCCCTCGAAGCCTCACAGCAGTCAGGGTAACCAGCTATCCGCTGACGTATACAGTGAACATTGTTTAGCTTACCTTTGCGAATACCCTCTGGAAAATAGAAAGGTAGGGCGTAAATACATACACACCCTTATTAATAAGGCACCAAAAACACGCTTCCAGGTAATCATCCGCACGCATGAAAAAAAAACTCACGCCATACACCTTTACGCACTTATCCTTCTCTTCCATTTCAGATAATCCGGTCCCCTGTCCCACCTCTTCTCTTTCTCACATCTAACGCCCTATTAAAAGAAAGGGCATTAGGGAGCTGAAGCGAATATGTATGGTAGTGAGTGCGGCAGTAGAAAGAGGGGTAACAAATGAGTTCTTGATCACATGTTCCTGAAATGGAACGCTTGAGTAGAGTGTGGTGAGTGGGGCACTTGAGTAGAGGGTGGTGAGTGGGGCACTTGAATAGAGAGTGATGAGTGGAGCACTTAAGAAGAAGATAACGAATGGGGCACTTGAATAGGGCGATGAGTGTAGCACTCGAGTTGAAGATGGTAGGGTACAAGGAAGTGCGCAGAGTGAGAGTGAGGAAATTGATCAGCCAAGGGAGAGACAGGGTGCTTAAAAGACTCGTCGAGAGTATAAGATCGTGGGCTAGCAGAATAGGGAGTTATCTTTAAGGAGAGGGAGTGGTGGAGATTGTGGCGAAATAATGTGGGAGGCTCCTAATGATGAGGATGGATGGTGAGTGGGTGAATCTCTTGGAGAGTATGGAGAGTAGGGGGCGGAATCGAACGAATCTGCTGGTGAAGAGGACGGTGAACATGGTAGATGGAGAGGCTGGAGGACTGGGTGCCAGTAGAAGTTTAAGTATTTAGATTTTTTGGACGAGATGGTTTTAGACAAGATGATAGATGGAGAGATTGATGAACGGATTTACTGCTGAAAAACACATGGAGATTGATTAACGTATTACCGATGAGGAAAACACAGTAATGTGTAGGAAAGACATATAAAACGAGGTGACCTAGTCGAGAACAGTACCAGTATCATTAATTCTTATCATATGAAATGGAGACAGGTTAGTAAAGCAGTAAGCTCCTCCCAAACCATTACTATTTCCTACAGACCAGGAAAAAGACTATGAAGGAACGCCTCTGAAATATAGAGAGGTTATACTTCCTTGGATATTCTATAGGAAAAGGATGCATGCAAAGCACATTCTGGTCTAAGCTTAACCGCCCTGAAATGTGGAGAGGAGTTATTTTAGGCATTAATGTGTAGAGAATAAAGGAGGTGAAATACGTTATTATATTGTATTCTTGAACAGGATAATTCACTGATACCCTTTGATATACGTAGGTCTGTTTAGGAAAGTAACTTTGGTGATACTGACAAAGCATGGTGGTATTTTGGCCATGTTTCTGTTTTATCTGCTTCCCTTTACCTTCATGACTGTGTCGTAGGTGGAGATGTTGGTGGACTGGGTGGCGGGTGGAGGAGGTAGTGAACAGCAAAGCTGGTGGACGGGACAGCCGGCGCAGAGGGAGACTGTTGACGGAGATGTTGGTGATGGGGATGGTTAATGAATACTGTGGTGAACAGCTGGGCGGAGAGATAGGGAAGAGCACGGGATCACTGGTAGAAACTGTGGTGAACGGAGAGATTAGTGAAGAGTTCTTTATGGTGTTGGCTGGCAGAGCCAGTGGTGATATTAGAGGCCTGTGTGGTGGGAAAGTGATCTTAGTAAATGGTGTGCTTGGTGGAGAGAATAGAAAATGGGATGATTGATGGAGAGGGTGGTGGACGGGAAGGCTTACTGAAAGGATAAGTAACGGGTAAGAGTTAGAAAGTTATGGGTAATAGAGTGGGTTGTGAAGGTGTTGGCAACTGGTGACAGTAAGGTAGAGAAAGATGCATAGTGAATACTTCAGGAGAATAATACTGTTATCCCCTGCACTGCTATCCCCTGTACTGTTATTCCCTGTTATCCTTCAAACTAACAGACTGAGAGGTGAAGGGATTCATTTATCACACCGGCCCTAAACATATCAAATGTCGTTTGTTGTATATTTCTAGACAGTTTTCGTTCGCATCTCCTCTGGGCCCACTTTTCATAAGATATTTAATTTTAGGGATATGATCCTTAGGGTAAGAGATAAAGCATTTATAAAGATAAATCCAGGCCATAGGTCCATTCTCCTGCCTGTACTTATCTCCCAGACCACTGTGTCAGTATTCTGTCTTTGCTAAATCATTTTGATTTTTCACCCCCCCCCCCTTGGTGAGACTTCATCTATCGTCAACTTAGGTTTGAAGATTAAGCATAATCTTTCACACATATGTCCCGTGTTCATGCATCCCGCACCCTAGCCTCCAGTTATTACCTTTTTTATATTCTTATGATTTTTTTTTTAAGAAAAAAAGTAGGCGAGAGAGCGCGCCTTGTGTTACTCACCTCTAACGAAAGTTGACACGAGTAACGTATCCTTACGCTCGTCCGGTCATAAGTACTGAACTAATTTAGATCCCGATCAGTAGCTTTGGCATATCACGCTGATGCTTAGTGGGATCGTTCATTTCATCAGTCGTCAGTTCCCGCTGAAAGATGAGAGTAGCGCAACGCGCCCATGCGCCTATCTGCCTTCTATTCTTGGGTCAAGTTTTGTCCGTTCGTACAGCTCAAACTATAGTTTCCGATCTCATCTCTTGAATCGTCTTGGATGTTGATCAGGCTTGATATGCTGTTGACGCCGTAGATGATTCTAAGTAATCAGTTACTCAACCTTGCTAAAGATGATAATTTCATTAATTTTCTGCTGCAGCTCGAAGATGGAGACGAATCACACATCAGTAGATCCGTGTCTTCAAACTTTACTTTATTGTGACCTTTGCTAAATGATCAGTAATATTGATGAGATTTATTGACATCATTTCAAGTCGTCCTAAACACATATACGACGATGAAACCGGATCACATATCAGTACGTGGATTCCACACACTTTTAGATTTTAGTTTACGATCCTTTACTCTACGAGATGTGTTGGAATTAAATGAGACTTTGCGAGATGTGTTGGAACCTGAAGAGACTGAGAGATTTTTCTCCTAACTTATCATTAGCATAGGCTCGACAATGGAGCTGGATCACCATTCCGTGCCACAGAATATAAGGAAGTCCCCATCATCAGTTTCCGTTCATTAGCGATGCAAAATCGTGTTTAATGTGAAGCGGCTAATTTCATGGTT
>JAYMFT010396723.1:0-19250 GCA_038088735.1 Panulirus argus
GGGGGGTGAGGGTCGGGGGAGGTGGGGGTGGGGGGGTTGGTGGGTTGCCCCCTCCTCCCCCCACCCCTCCCCGAGGGCTTGTAGCTGTGTGGCATCTGACAGCTTAGTCCGGCAGTAAGTTGCCTTTATTAGCAGTAATATTGCACTTAACCAGTTCGCGTTTCTGAAAGTTAGGTCGTCCTTTGCAATTTTTCCTTTTTTGCGAGTGCGCGCGAGTGAAAACTTGCAACAGAGAGGGCCACTGTTGCCGTTGCTGCCGTTGCTTTCGTATTTATATCTCTGAAGTGGGTGCATGTTGCTTGGTAGGGAGGAGAGATGCGTGCGTGTGTGTGTGTGTGTGTGTATAATTCTGTTTATCATTTATGGTTAACTCCTCTAAGGTCCTCCTCCTACGATGGAGTTGCTGGTGTTACCCAGCCCCTATTTCCGGGAGAATTCTGTATCTCTAAGGCTGCGTTGCTTTCAGTAGCAGGGAAATGATGGACGTTACTTGTACTCCCAGTGATACAGCCCAGCCAAAGGTGTCTTTACACTCACAGTGTAACCTCGTGCAGGGCGGGTGTCATAGATCTGTGTGTATATATATATATAAATTCCTGATAGCACTATGATTTCTTTGTCCAAGTGAATAATGATTGAGTGTGGCCGGAAGGTGACGATGTGAAGCAATGGTTTCTAGTTCCCTTATAGTGGTATAAGTGTTTACAGAAATGAATTCAGAGGCACGACATTAGCTTTCTGTTTCCCCTCCGCCGAAAGCGTCGTTGGGGGAGAGAAAATGGTCTAGTCATGAGACACTTTTGTTGATGCTGGTTCTCGATAATGGTTTGTGTGTGTGTGTGTGTGTGTGTGAGAGAGAGAGAGAGAGAGAGAGAGTCTGTTTTTACTTGTGCAGCAGACGTGGCACTTTTTTTTTTCACATGGGGGTGAATGAAGATGAAAGGAAGGAGCGCCGGTTGCAGTGTCTGGCGCTCTGATGTACGTGTGATAAGTTGGCACTGTGGCCAGGCCAGGTTTACCTTCTAATGTACCGTGGCCAGTAGTAAACCGACAAAGACAATAACCTTCTCGAGTGGGTTTACTCGCACCGCATATATAAACCACGGCCACTGCTGCTTCGACAGAACCAGTTCTGCGGACGACGTTATAGTAGTAAAAGTGTGTCTTGTGTGGTCTTGGTTGAAAAATAATGAAGAAAAGAAGACAAGTGTTTGAAGGTACAGAGGTTCTGGTGGGGAAATGATTATAACAGATGGACTGGAACTGCAGCGGGCGCGGTATGGCGTGTCGTCCGCTCGAAAATAGATTTGGCGTCACTTGGGACTTTACGTGTGTGGCTGTTGAGAGAGTGCATGATCTGTTAACGTGGGTGGGGAATGGATGGGGGAAGGGCGGGTTGCGAAGTTGAAATGAGGGCTCCCGCCTGGCTATTTTGGAGAGGTTGGTGTGCGAGGCGAGAGCTGTGTTGCTCGTACGGGGTGGGAAGAATATTCAAGTGTGCCTATATGAGGGGGCCGCTGATTTGTCTGTGTTGGTGGGCGAAGAGGGAGGGAGGGAAGTGGGCTGCTGCTCTGGGGTTGGTGTTGATGATGGTCGTACCGCAAGAGGGTCGGGGTTAGGGGAGGAAGGAAGGAGGGGGTGGTTGGAGGAGAGGGATGGAGGCAGCAGCAGTTCCGTGCCTCCCAGGGTTTTACTCCTTTGTTATAACACTGGCCAGGCTAAGTTTAGGGTTGGCTGTCATAACACACGTGGAGCAGTATCGTTCTTTGTTATCCTGTGATGCTATTTTTTTTTTTTTTTTACGACTTGTCATACTCGCACGCCTTCCTTTGTTTCCATTCCTTTTGGTCAATATTGACTTTATTTTCTAAGATTTGATCGATTCTTCTTTGCACGTAACGCCGTTTAGGCGTGTGTTGGTGTGATAGTAAGAGGTCGTAAGGACTCTCAACTTAGCGTGGCGAGCCAGAGGTTGGATGTGCCGCGGAGTGAGGGTATTTGTGGCGACGGGGGAGTGGGTTTGAGTGCTTGTACGAGGTGTGTAGTTCGTCACGATGACGCGTGGAGGCGGGACTGCCGCTAACACGCCCCATCCATCAACCCTCCCACTCGGCCACACACCTTCACCAAACCCTCTCCACCACCACCACGTCATCAGCGAAGTTTATCTTCGCCATTACCCTCACGGCTTCAGCCTGACCTAGCCACCCACCCACCTTCCTCACGTCAGCATTTTCTCCTTTTTTTCGTTATTCGCTTCTTGCCTTTTTTGCCGATGATTGTCACCACCGTTACCACAGCTTGAATCTCCATACCATCACCATCATCGCCACAGTTTGACTCCCATGCCATCACCGCCACCTAAGCTTAACTCCCGTACCGTTACCACTACCACAGCTTGACTCGCATACTGATACTACTACCACCACGGTTTGACTGCCATACCGTCACCATCACATCTTTACCTGCATGCCGTCAATACCACCACCACCACCTCCACAGTTTGACACCCATAGCGGTACCGCAACAGCTTGACTCTCGTGCGGTCACCACCACCAAAAGCTTTACTCCCATGCCATCATGATAACCACAGTTTGACTACTATACAGTTACCACCACCACAGCTTAACTCTCATAGCGTCACCACAGCACGGTTTAACTCCCAGATACCCTCACCGCTCGCAAAGCTTGACACCTATGGGCGTCACCAACGCCACAGGTTGACTCCCATACCGTCACCACCACTAAGCTCGACTCTCGCACCATTACGACTACCATAGCCTGACTCCCATACCGTCACTACCATCACCACCGAAGCTTAAATTCCATGCCGTCATCGCTAGCACAGCTTGACTTCCACTCCTACACCACCACCACCACCACCACCACTACAGCTTGATCTCTTGCCTCCACCATCGTTATGTACATTTTGACCCAGCACCAGTACAGTCGAAACATTGCAGTATAATCAGCGCCGCAGCGTCATGACCCTTCACCACTACCACAGACCGTGGCATCATCACCACGCAGTACCATTACCAGTACCTGGCCTCAAGTAGTAATCTCCATGGGCAGCCACAGTCAGTCTCCGTCGTACTGTTGACACGGCTTCCACACATCCCGCTGGCCCTAATTGCCACGTAGTGATGCTCTGCCTCTTGTTCCCCCCCTTACACTTTCCCCCCACCTCCTCCTCCCCCTCCTTTCCTCCTCCTCCTCCCCCCTCCCCCATCTCTGCACTGGCAGCAGCACCCTGTGTGGCTTTTGGTAATACTGGTAGAGTCGTCGCCTGTGCCTGCCGTGCCAGCGTGAGGTCATCATGGCTGCTCAGAGTCGGGGCTGGAGCCCGGCAAGGAATGTTAAGAGCCTTTTGGCTTGTGCCTGGTTTTGTGGCGCCCATTATCTATCGCCAGGCGGGAGATAAGGTAATTGCAACCCAGCGCTTCTTTTCATTGCATTATGTTGTCGTTCTTTTCTGTATATTTTTTTTTCTGTATTTTCTCAGGTTCATGAGCTGTTGCTGTTATATTTTGATCACTTGAGTATGGTGGGAGAAGGGACTTGGGGGGGATACGCTTCGCCTACGTCCCTACTTGCGTAAAACTGTCGTTCATCACGTTATCTTAAATGGTGAACATTTTCCTCATAGGTGTTAAAGAATCGCCTCCTGAGAATTTTTCATTCCGCTATAAACTTTTTTTTTTATTTTATTTTGCCATAAAAAGCAGAGTTATGGCTCATGAAAAGGCTGTCTAGCGGGTCGTTCTCCAGTTTGGGGCCCCAGCTGCTCTGGTGATGGACGTGATTAAGTTAGTACTTGAGGATAGATTTGAAAGCTGTTTACATGTATGTAATCATGACTCCCTTAGCATGGCAATGATCTCACCCATTATTCCCGGGTTACCACACCAGAGTCTCGTAGTACATCACCTCATGAGCTTCGCCTCCACCCTTACAGATCATACATTTAATCAGTCGTGGCCACCAGCACTCTGAGTGTGATGGTGTATTTTGGGGTGGTGTGTACCCTGGCGGTTGCGGCTGCTGGCGATGGTCAGCATGGGATCCTCCGCCGGTCCTGCGGGAGGCGAGGTGATCTTAGTGCGTGTGGACCCTCAGTATTCATTCATATCGGTGCTATATAAGGCTTGAGCCATTGGGCCGCCACTCACGAACATGTCCTGGTCCCCCTTATCAATAGCCAGAACTCCTGAGCCAAGCCCCTCACGCTGGCTAGACCTCGCCTCACCATCCCCTCCTACTAGGCGGACCTCACCAGTCAGTCCCCTTCTGCACACTCCGCTAGTAACAGACTCAGGAGCTGCTACGGGCGGTTATGGTAATGGTAGATTTTCCCCTGATGAGTATATCGACTTTCCCTGAAGACTTGTGAGTGATGCGCTAGGGCAGTGCTGATGTGACGGTGACACCAGCATAGAGGCTGTAGTAATACAGCAATGTATTTCGTTCTGTGAACTGTGAAGAAGATTAATAAACCCCGAGAAAACGGATATGCATGTATATTGCATGAGCGTCGTTTGCATGCATGTCCGCCTGTCGAATGTAATTTTTGCATAAAGCTCGTTTCGAAGGTGAGACCACAGGGCTTTGTGCTTATGACTCTTGATGCGGTCCATAAAGATCTCCAGGGAGGTCTTTACAGCAGGTTAAACCTTGGGTCCTGGACGAGGAGCATAAATTTTCACCTCTCGGGAGAGTTGCAACTGTTAACCAGAGGGCAGGCCAGGTAGGCCAGTGATTTTGGTACTGATGCTGCAGGAGAGGTGCGCGGTGGAAGAGCACTCGGTGAGGTTGTGTGTAACCTTTGTGGTCGTTGTTATGCACAGTGATGGTTATACCCCTTGATGCAGGATCATGGCCAGTCTAATGGGTGTTTGAAGTCTGATAATTTACGGCAATATGCTCCATGCATATCTCACCCCAACGAGTCGTTGGTGTTGTACAACAGCCCCTTGTCCAGCAGTTATGTAAAGTTGTTGCTGTTGAGTTTTATTCTGTACCACAGGCTGTTGAAGATGTGGTGTTAGTGCCTCGGGTAATGTTAACATCCGCGACGCCCCACGTACCTCAGCAGGCTGTACTGTCGTATGGTCTCTGGTGTTTGTCGCGCCATATGTTGCTAGGTTATCTGGTGTTGCTGTGGCGTTGTTGTGGTGGTTGCTGGTGTAACCAGAGAAGGTCATGATGTAACACCCAAGGTTGACTCGTATGCATGCGATGATGATGTCACCGCCGATAGATATCTTTGCGTAAAATCCGCGTGTTAACGAATGGGCGTATAGCTTTGGCGTGGCTTCCTTTCGTGTCTCGCAGTTCCCTTTTAGATGCAGTGTCAACGAGAAGATGGATCGGGTGGGTATCGTCCCGATGAGATCACTACGTCCCTAGAGTAGACGTCTACCATAAGGTGGGTCGTTGTCAGTTGGGTCCTGTTCGGGCGAGGGCCAACGCCCCTGCGATTCTCTTCCAGGGCTTTGCCCCTTGGCCTGAAACGCTCCCACACTGAAAAGTGACACTCGCTGAAACCCTTGATTACGACGGTATGACCCCTGGGTATCATGTCGTGGCTATCGTGATCAGGGGTCGTGCTCAGAGGTCGTACAGTCGTGATCAGGGGTCGTACCGTCCTGCTCCAAGGGTCGCACCGTCTTGCTTAAGTTGTCGGATTACTCGGTACTATCACACTTTCGTGCGTCTTTGAATACAGATCTATCATTAGCGTCTTCCATTGACGCTTTCCTTGTAAAGCTGGGCGGTGCCAGGTGGGTGAGGGAGGAGTGGCCTGGCGGCGGTTGCGATGCTGGTCACGCGCCGCCCAGGGAATGTATGGCGGGCGAGGGAGAACCTCCAGCCGGCTCACCCGGTTCAGGCTTATCCATCACCGCCTGAACGTCCTCCTCACTCTATGTGCCATCACTCCTCATTACCCGCGTCGTCACCCCCCACTGCCAGTCACGCCTGCATCACCTTAAAGCCATCACCACAAGTAACAGTTCACATCTTTACCAAGTCATCACACTTAAGTGTTCGTGAGTGCTCGTCGTGGCTTGTCATCGCTCCCCAACATTCACAGATCCAACTCATCGCACGTTATATCGCCTTTACCACTCACTGTTCCCCAGATTGAATATCGCATTTCACCACTATGTCATTGGAGAGACGTCACCCTTCTCCACCTTCGTTCCCATCACAAATTCTTGGGCTGATAGTTATTCCCCCTTCGTCGTTATTTTTGACTGCCATCCGCTCAGTACCACGTCTCCCTTCGGGTCATCACCTGTCACTCACTCTCTCTGTCTTGCGTCAGCACCCCCGAATCTTCAGCTTGTCTTTGGTCGCACCTTCTGCTGAAATATTTATTAACCAGTGGAACACTTGTGTAGCATTATTTCCTCAGTGTTGGCCTCGATGTGACCCGTTTTGGTGGCGTAGGCGATAGAAATTGAGCGGTAGTGACTGTGCGAAGGAAGAGTGTCCCCGGCGTGGCCATACTCGTATAGCGGGCGAGGGAGTGGCAACCTTAGAAGTGGCCCTGCTGGTTTTCGGCCAGCCAGGGCGGAGGTCTCGGGGATATAGTCGGACTCGGGGAAGGATTGTTGTTCTCTCATTGCTAATATATCGGAAGCCGCGCCCACGCATAACCACAGACAACCTGGTTCATCCTCTTGCACAAACCAGGCTTCGTATTCCTCCGTGTTCTCTGCGCTTAGAGATGATATTGTTGGGGATTTACTGGGGATGTGTTGTCATTGCTTATCAGCCTCTTAAGGCAGGCGATATCTGTTTCATTTACTGAGTCGTCATTTACGGTAGTATTCGTTTGATGTGTGTTGAGTCCTATGATGTACTCTATACATCTTTACATCTTTTCCGAGAAGTTTTGCTTAGTTTCTGGTTAAGTCCTCTGGTTGATCTATCTTTGCATCTTTGAAGGTGGTGTTCATTGTCGGCATCGTCAACCTAGTCAAAGAACTTCCTGGTTGTGAGCAAGTCACCCCATTTTCTTCTCAATTCCTTGATGGGTGAATTTATGACCTCTAACCTCTCACTGTAACCCGGCTTTCTTCTTTTACCATCTTTGTTGTCTTCCTCTGAATCTTTACTATATATATTTGTTATACGTACATTCGATGACCAGAATTCAGAAGCACATTCTAGTTTTGCCGTAACGTACTTAACACCTTAAATGACATGATGAACATTTCCATATCCATAGACGTGGATGTAACTCTGATATTTGCTAGCAGACAATTTTTATTTTTCCCCTGTATAATCCTCCTCATGTGGAGCTTTTGCGACATGTCAGGTACAACAATGTCGCCTCCTGAGTCCCCTCTAACACACGACTGATTTCTCCAGGTGGATAAACATTCTTATCAAGATCTTTCACTGTGTGACATCCTCAATTACACTGCATTTACCCGAGTTGAATTTCATGAACCGTGGATCTGACCAACTTTGGAGAGATCGTCCAGGTCTCCTGGGAAGATGATGCGGTCCCTGTCATTCCCCACTTCCCTCATGACCTGACCATCATCTACATCCATATTCATGTATGAGACCAGTCCTTCCGGCATGTCATTTACATAGAGCAGTGTTCCCAGAACTGAGCCCAGCGGCACGCCACCGGTAACTTCGACCCATTTTAAGAGGACTCCACTGTCAGGCGTGCTTTGTTCCCCTTCCGCTGAGGTAATTTCTGTCCATTGAAGGATTGTGCGTGTGTTCTTGCTCATCAATGACACAACAGGAAACCCACTTAGACGGGAATTACTCTCAGTGAATGGAAAGCCAGAGAAGGCGTCTGCTGGAAGAATCTGCAGATTCATGCCACGGACGAGCAGAAGTGATGTAAGAGACTGAAAAAAACATTTGAAATATAGTAGATCTGTGTTTGTTCGAGTTAATGACCGGCGATGTAAGAAACACTAGAGGGACATCACAAGACTTCGTCAAATCAAAAAAGATTCTGTTCAGATGTATGTACATACCAGACCGACCAAGCTGACTATATATATTCATTGATACGACCTGCAGCAAAAAACAGCCTATTTGACTGGGACATGTCACGAACGTAAGTAGATTAAGGTACAATGTATTGGATTCTTTCCCCTGTACCGGAGGGTTACATTCTTACTCGCACAGCTGAGCGTGGGATGCACAGTATAGCAGTAGCTGTTATCTACAGAACCAACGGATGAGGGTATTCTTGGCATAATAGCATGATTTATTTAAGCATTTATACGTATATTTGGTACCTGTGATTTTAAGAAGATCATATGTTTCCATATATCATGGTATTACCTTTCTTGAGACAGTGATTCGAAAAAATATGTAATTTGTGTTTCTCCCGCGAACAATCAGTATTCTTGTTCTCTTGCAAGAACCGTGCAGGTGAAAAGTAACAGACCACAATGAGTCGGTTCTTTGAGACAAAGCCTTAGATGGAGCTTTCATCTGTCAGGCCTTAGATGGAGTTTTCATATGTCATGATTTTCATTTTGTTTTAATGGTAAACTGAATGGGGAAACATTCGTGTATAAATTCCATCACTGTGGTTGATGAATGCGTCGCATGTTACGTTATTGTTGCGTAGGTTGGGAGCCTGTGAGGCCGGGAGCAGGACCTCTCCATCTGCTGAAGGAGAAGGCGTCTTTCGAAGTTCTAACGCTGGAGAGGGAAGTTTAATGGCTTTGCATGCCCTCTAAGTAAAGTTAGAGAAATCGGCTAACCCGTGAAGAGGGTACAGGAAAAGTTGCTGCATATTCCGGGTACGACGTCGGTGCCAGCTTGTCTGGTGTTGAGGCATGAGAGGGAGGGAGGTACACTGAGTGTGTGTGTGTGTGTGAGGTGGGAGCGTGCGTGTTTGGCCGGATGCGGGAGGTGGCGGCGTCTCACTATGGCAGGTAACAACAGTAAGGTTGATGACACGGCCCAACGCCACTGTTGTTGCCGTTAACACCTGTGGCCTGGGTCTCTGCCCAGTGTCTCCGGGATAAGATATTTATAGTGTGCATTTTGGGTTCCATCCACCAGGATGATCCATTTGCTGGCTTGCTGTACACACTCGCACTCCGCAGAGGGTTCTTTGTGCTTGCTCCTCTTTCCCGTTTCCCACCTGTGCCCCCAAGCCGTTTTCCCTTGTGTGTGTGTTTGTGTGTAATTACCAACTTTTGCCCGTTTGTAATTTGTAATTTGTAATTACATATTTGTACAGCAAGGGGAGGGAATTTTGCACTCGAGGGGCCCCATGTCGGACACTTTCTCTACCATCATACAACTTTTGACATAAGTATCTTGTCTACATGCACAGTTTTATCACGTGTGTGTGTGTGTGTGTGTGTGTTTGTCTGCGCAATACGAACATACCTGACGCTAAGTATAGTGTCAGCTGCATATTGAATTCTTACATGCATATATAATTTTTCCGAATGCATCTTAAGATTAAGGAAGTCGGTCTTATTATATTAGACAGTAAGAGAAGACAGGATTGCAGTGGTTGTCTCGGCATCTCATTTGAAGACCTTTGATGAGAAAGCATTGCCGTAAATATTGATAATCATCTTTCATTATGTCGACAGACTTCTTGCCACCGGCTCTGTAAGCCCGCGCGCGAGGGAGCTTTTTGCCTCGTTTAAGCTTTCAGTCTTTTGTTACCATCATGCCATTTGTTAAACCCCCTTTCCCGCCCTCTGCTTCGCTGAAGGTTACGTTTTGGAAATCACTCTCGGTAATGACCTTTTGTTTGCTCTGAAATATCGCTGAAACTCGATGAAAAACTAATCGAAAGTTGGGAAAATTGTGGATCGGACCAGTTTTTGTGCGTTTGGCAGAGCCAGGAGGTGGTGGCAGGTGCGGGGCGGGTGGTAGGGCGAGGCGTATTTCCCAGTGATTCCTCCCCACCAAGCATACCCAAGCCACCTTAGCCTAAAAAAGGTGTCAGTGAGGCGAACGTTTCCTCAGGAACTCAAAAAGTGTTGGTAGTGGATGACGGGAAACGCGGGTACAGTCGTGTCGTGGTCGCTGGGTGTTAGAGGGTGGCGCAAAGGTTTAGATAAGTTTGGTGAGCAGTCGTGGTGCGTTTGGTGGTGATCTTGTGGTGGCAGATGGGCTCTTTGCGTCGCTTTCATTAGCAGTATTCTCTGATTTAACTCGCTAGTACCAACCTGCCGAGCTCAACGAAGGCCTACTGTAAAGCACACACACACACACACACACACACACACACACACACACACACACACACACACACACACACACACTTCACCTCTTGTGCTTCAAACGTACCCCATGGAGACCAGATTTATCATGCACGCCATTCCCTACGAACTGAACATTACAATGTACAACCCTCGTGATTGATGCTGAATTCTCCATCGTCTGTGGCATATAATATCTTTTTTAGTCCCTGAATATTCTAAGTTGTCTTGCCTCGGTTATCTCGCCTCACCGGAAAAGGGGAGAGAGGAAGCAGTTTGGAGATGTAGATGACTTGTATGATCCCTGCAGGAAGACTACAAAAAATCTCTCTCTCTCTCTCTCTCTCTCACACACACACACACACACACACTAAATAAGGCAACAAAAGATGATACCGGAACGGAGAGAGAATTACACGGAATGGCTAGAGGCTTTTGATTTGCCCTTCCAGGAAAAGAGAATCGTGAGGGGGCGACCTGATCACAGCCATTTTAAGTTTTTAAACCAGTTTGATGACGCGGACTGAGCGGTTCTTCGAAAGACGCCAGGACAGAACACCCGGTGGAGGTGTCGTGAAAGTAAGGAGGAGACATGTTTGAAAAGTGGATGAATGAAATAAGAAATTAACTGCATGATGACATTGTGAATGTGGAGAGCATACAGAAGCTCAAAGAGTTGTGTGATAGTAAAGATCAAGAGGTGGGGGGCCCATGAGTGTACAGCTTCCTCCCCGTAGAGAAAAGATAGGTAATTACAAATACGTAACGACACACACACACACACACACACACACACACACACACACACACACACTCACACACACGTACGTAAGTGCGTACGTACGTACATGAGGGCAAGACACCAGTGAACTAACTCCCCTCTCCCTCCCTCCCACTCCCTTTTCCATGGAGTGTTGTTCTTTCCCATTTGGTGATGGAAGGATGGATACGTGGGCGGGTGCACGTATGTCGTTGTGATGGGAAGCAACCGCTTACTGCTCTCGCCCAGTCCAGGGTTACTGCCTTCCTTACCCTACCTATATTTTACTTCATGCTCCCTTAAAGTGATAAAATTGTCACAATTATTCTCGGTTATTTTACGTTCGTCTCATTCCTCTTTTCGCTTTAGTTGATTATGTGACAGCTCACAGAATCAGATGAATTCTAGCTCATAATCTCTCAGTGTCGACCTTGAATTAGATTTTCAAGTGATGATATGAAGCAATGATTTGTGTATCATGACTTTATGGCTTAGGTGAATCATCAGTATTTATGCACCCATTCCTGCCGAGTGAGGCTATAGGTGGTTGAGGCACAGGATCTCAGACTGTACAATAACTTGCTGGGATCTGTTTGTAAGGAAGCTGTGGCTACACACTGTCGTTTTTACTGATGACTACCATTTTCCAGTGATATGGGCTCTTCCACGGCCAGATGCTCTCCTCTCTTTGCAGTGTGTGGGATCTGTTGTAAGCGCGGGTATCGCCGCCCCTTCGATCTATTCTTATAGACGCAGGACGACTAGGGGGATAGGTTTATGGCGTTGGGTCTCATTCGTCCAAAGCAGTGGAAGAGAACCCACTGTCAGTCAGTCAGTCAGTCAGTCGTGTCGCAGGAGTGAGGGAAGGTGGCGGCGGTATCATGACACTTGCTCTACTGCCTGTGTGGAGCGCTTGCTTGCTCAGCCATGACGACCAGGACATAAGTCGGGCCACATGTGCACTGATCCTTCCCATCCAGCACTAACTGTGGGAAAAAAGAGAGTGTCAGAATTACCAGGAACGAATTGAAGTCACTTGGGAGTGTTCTTTGGTAGCCAGGAAAGGCCTGTGGGGCCTCACTCTTGTCCACGCGAAGTCATAACATTCCCATCATCATCCGTTCTTGCCAGTCATTTCCTAAAGTCGCACTAGCCCCTTCGTTATATTGCGTGAGCAGGGTCCGGAACGTTTCTAGGGAGGGCATGGGTAAGGAGATCCCAGTTGGGGAAGGGCACCGAGATAAGGGAGCAGGAAGTGGGGGGCGAAGAATTTCCGCACGTATGGTAACATTTAGTGGTGGTTGGAAACTTCACTATTTCCTCCATATTTCACTCCTGCTGGTAATTACGTAAGATAGAATGAACGTGATCCTTCTGACTATTGAACCACTCCGTGAAGTTTCCTCTTTGTGTTTGTTCGAGATAGTTTTATATTTTCTAGTTTTATGGAAAGCAGTTTCAACTCGACAAACTGAGATATATTTATAACTAAACAATGTTGTAGTAAATTTAGTCAGGTAGAGTACGACTCAGTGTTATGCAGTAAGCCTTGACACTATGTCATCCAGCTGGTCACAGCTTAAACGCTCCAGAGTGTCATTATGCTTTGTTATACACTTCCTTATCCTCCAGGGGTTTTCTTTATGCTCTTTCGTCTGGAATTTGTAATGACTGTAAAGCTTTAGTGGCGAGTAGCACAGGTGGGGATCTGCTGATTGAGTTTGCTTTGTATGGAGTCTCTCTGGGTTCTTCGCCGGTTTAGTATAAATCTTATATTCGTGGCAACTTATCTTTTACTTGGCGTTTAGAAAACGGGAACATTCGCCTGTAAGGTAAAATTATTGTGTCTGTAACATCTGAGGTTCGTAAACCAGTGTTCATTAGGTTCAGAGTGCCGTTAGAAGTAAAGCATTGTAAGTATGTGAACCATTCAATCTCTTTAGAATCAGAAGTCTTCTTATACTTGTGTTTTGTTTCCAAGGAGAAGTGACATATCGGGAACATATAATTAATGGCATTTCAGTATCGATTTTCTGTGCTGGTGCTGATGATGGAGCGGATGTGGGCGTGTGTGTGTGTGCGTAGCAAACGGTGGGGTGAGAGGGCAATGTGGCCAGAGGACCGGCTCTCCTCCTGGCGGCCGTGGTTGACAGGACCTGGTGGAGGAGGCCGTGTGGTGATAGGGAGGTCACATGATGTTTCTCCCTAGTGTATTACTAGGTCATCCAAGCCGCCCGCTCTTTGCTGCTGGATGGGGGAGAGGAGAGCGGGTAACCGTGCGCTGCAGGTTGTGTCTCTTGGCGCGGGTTATTGCAAGAATTAACTGTAATGGGATGGGTTGATATGGTTCATTGTAATGGGCCAGTGTCGTACACAAGCACTGAGGTTGATATTGGGTTAGGTGGACCGTGAAGACTCCCGCTTGTGGCGTGGTATAGGAGACCTGCCTGACGCAGATCTTCCACAGCTGATGGAAGATCAGAATAGAAGGACGAATACAGCTGAGGAAAGCTCTTGTCCCTGGTTATTATGCTCTGACTAGAACGTCTGGAAAGCTAGAGGAGGAAGGTTTTGCTCACGGTCAACGCTGGTGTGGTGTATTACGAAGAGTTGCAGAGTAGATGTGTCAATTAAACTCTGACTAAAGCTGCAGCAGCTGACCAGATGGACTCCCGGACTTGTAAAAGATCAGTCGATAAGCGGAGATGAATGGCTATGACTTAATTCGTGGAGCGATCAGAAGTAGGTGGAATGAGGAGTGGCCCCGCTGAGGCCATTTGGCCCCGCTGAGGCATGGCGGGCGCGGTGAGATGCTGGGCTGTTGATTCCCGGCCCCTTAGGTAGCCCTTGTAGCAGGTAGTGGTGATGATGACCCTCGTGTGTGCGGGGAACGTCTGTGTCAGGCAGGCCCAGCCCAGCGCGACGCTGGCCGTCTCCCCAAGTGCTGTATCCAGCAGGGGAAGTAAACATACACAGACCAGAGGCACACAGCCGCTTGTGTTACTCTGCGGGGTGCTGGACCGGTAGCAGAGGGGGGGTTCTGGTGGTCCCGTGGCGTAGACGGCAGGGGTTTGGTGGGATCGGTATTTTGCTTCGAAAATCTGAAGCGGATGTTTGGATCAGATCTCCATGTGTAGCAGATTCGTTATAAGGATGATAGTAGAATGATTATTGTTTTGATATAATGGATGTCTCCTCGAAAGTAAGTCTTGCAGCGTTTCCTTTTGCCGAGGGTCGTTGGAGTTATGCGAGGTATAATACTACGTCAGGATTTTCTTTTGGTTATATGGAGCAACTTTTTACGGTGGGAGTGAGCCTCTGGGAGACTGGTAGGTCATTGAAGGTCAGCGTTGGGGGAGGAATAACCTTGTTTTTGTTAAGACCTTCACTTAGGGTAGGCCGGGTGGTATCTTTGTGCGAGTCCCTCGAAGTAACTTGAGACAGTAGTAGGCTGTCTAAGGATTACCCAGAGTGATAGGTGGTCACGCGTCGCAGTTTCCGTACGGTTGCTTAGATGGGGGATAATAAGTTCTCTAAGTGGCACGTGTGGATATGGATGGAATGTTTTGTCGTAGCTCGCCGTATACCGAGGGACTGGGGTTGTGTAAGGAGGCGAGAGCGTTTTTGCGAGGGGACGAAGGTTCTTTTCGCTCCGTATAGTGCCACAATAAATAGAGTCATATTAACGAGGTCTCCGATTTCTCATTTGTAACCAGAGTTCCTTTGTAATGGTAATGTGGCGGAGGATAGATTGCAGCTTGGACCCACAGTTCAGGGTGTGTGAGGTATTTGTGTTGTGGGGTCGTGGGATGGGCGCCTGCGGTCCCCAGGGAAGGGCGGGTCCCGCTCGCTACCCTCCATCGTATAATTAGTCCTGATGGCTGGAGGGGGTAGGTGGGAGGGGCAGACGTGTCTTAGGGCTTGGGAGGGACACCTGCGCCATGAGTCAGGATACTTTACGTCGGCAGAGGAGGGCAAGGGAGCGTACATGGTGGCAGACTTGCTCGCCACCGGCGCTAGTCAACCAGAGCATTGTATTTTGCACCGGAGATAAGTTCATATCTGTACACGCGCAGGTCAGCTAGAGGGAAGCTGGATGAGAATTCGGATTTTTTTTTTTCCGGCAAGAAAGAAAAGATTGGAGAACTAAAAGATGAAACAAAAAGGTCGGACTAGTTTTATACACAAAGTGCAGGTCTGAGTATCTTAGAGAACGTTTTCTTATTACTGTTATGCCAGATCGCTTGCTCTTCGTGATGGGTCACCAGGGGAAGGGAAGCGTTGCGTCTCAGGTAGAGCACGAACAGTCGACCTTCTGTTTTGGCCGTAGTAAAGTTGGATGCACGTTGAGCTTGTGGTTGAGCATGCAGCTGTATATGCGAACATCATGTGCAACACCCACACTGTTATATGAAGGTCATGAGGAAGATGACCTTAGGAAAGGGCTTTGGTGAAACGCATTGGACGATGAGTCTCAACCAGCGATGTGTTGCTTCCTCCGGATTGCTTCAGGGAAAGACGTGGCCAGCCAGCAAGAAGGCACTGTTCCTCTTCCTGACGTATCTTCATCGAGGAACACTCACCACTGGAGGGAGTACATGACCTACAGCCATGTCAATGATCGTGGCTGAAGAGAAAAGAGAGTGTCCCGTAAGATGCTTGTTGCCACGGGCGGCCGGTGCGCGTGATCATGGTTATGTTTTGAGACTCACAGTGTCCGGTTCTTAACGCGCACACCTGACCTCCTGCTCATTTATGGCGGCTCCTGCCTCTCTCGGGGCGCAGCGGCACCACCCACACCACGCCCTCTCCCTCCCTCCAGCCGCGGCAGTATAACTGTAAACCAAGCGTCAACAGTCCACGGGCAGGTATCTTCCATCATTCACGGCCGTTAGATAGTTATTCTTGCTTCCCTCTCGGTTAGCCTGTTCTCCTTTAGCAGATGTTTGAATGTTCTTGTCCAGTCTGTTATCAGCTCTCCGTAGAATAAGATCAGGCCAGTTGGTAAGTGGCCCTTAGTCGATAGGAAATGTCGACAAGGTTTCTTCGAATCATCATCTGGAACGGCGTTTCTCAGCTCCGTGTCATACAGGTAGCGTCACGATCAGGATAAAAAAAACACGGTACATTTACCGGCCTTGGGCGTAACATTATCCGCAACACTATTTTTTCATCCCCTTGAGCACTACGTTACGACCTGTGGATATGATGACCTAAGGCATAAGGGTCAGGTCAAGAATCATATCATTATATCCAAGGGGGTCGTGTACCGTCGTGCTCAGGGAGGGTTAATGTCTGTCATTCTGGACAGAGATCCCTCAGTATCGTAGATGGTAATGGTAGGTTATCACCATCATAGCCAGTTATTGGCATGTGTACACGTTACACACACATATTACAGCCAACTGCACAAGCTTGTTTCTCCTCTAGTAGAGCATCAAGGTAAACTGCCTCTTTGTTCAGCGCCAATGCCAAGCATACCGGCTAATTTTACGGTTGCTTTAGTAAGTCGATACCATATGAATAGTTACCTAGTTATCACAGGGTATACGCCCCTGTTGGGTAACAAGCCTCGAACGGTCTGCTTCACTGGGTACCACGGAGACATCGAGAAAGTGAAATTACGTAAATGCCTGAAGGATATACGAATAGCTTTCGTGGCCAAGAAGTTGTTTGGTGTCATGGAGAAGCCCTCCTCAGTTGAGGACGCAGGATGTGCTAGCAACTGTAATTTGGGAGTAGAACCAGAAACGCATATACTGAAACAGGGATGCAGTTTTGGTACCGCCATACACCTTTAGTTGCTGTGTCTCGGCTTGTAACATTTGAGCCCTTCGTGTAGTGGTAGCATGTCAGTTCTGAGTCGTGACGGTAGGTTGTAAAAGACTGGCAATAAATAAAAGTCGACAGGTGACCTCAAGAATAAATTGGTGACTCTTTTTTTTTCACTGGGTCATTGTTGGTAAAGATTTGCCGGGTCTGTTATTAGCTCGGGCCCCAGTCTTTAGACGCCCCGACCCCCTTATCTCACCTAGGTAGGTCAGTGGGGGTGTCCAGTGACAAGCTAGGCTTGTGGCGCTTCGGCCGTTTGCCTTCAGCCCCTGCCTTATGCCGTCATCACTCTCGGTGGCCTTTAGGAGGTTGCGCTCCACCGAGAGAAGAATCTCTGCTGCCGTCGCCAGTCGCTCTCGTATTGTACTGCATGGTAGAGGGATGCTGGTAGGTCTTCATAGGCCAGATGAGGACCTTGGTGAACGGATGTGTGGTGCGTTGGCGAGTGATGCAAACCCGGTTATTCACGGAAATATTGAGACGAGGCCATTATTAAATTGGCGACAGGAAAAGTTGACGGGAGGAGCTATTAAATGTAGTGATGTGTGGAAAATGATGAAAGGTAACGGTGAAGTCATTACCTGCAGTAGGTTAGGTAGGAGGCAATGACCTGAACACCCCGTGCCCTGAACTGAGTGATATATTACCTGCAGCTATTAAAAGCACTCTAAGATGTGTAGTTAAGAATGCTTAGAAAGACCCATACCAGTACCTACCAAAGTGTGCCAGTGGTTTTGATTTTTGCCTCAGGAGCTGCTAATTCATTGTGCCCTCCCACCCATCCTGTGGGCGGTGACGCAAGAAGGGGATACAGAGTGCACGAAAGGTCCAAGGGACTGGGCTGCAGGGATTGAAGTACTTTACAAGTTACATAGTGAGGACTTGTATGAATACTTCAGCATTTTACACGGTGAAGTGAACGGTTTGGAGACCAACCAGGATGTGGTTGATACGTAGTCCAAACTGCCTGACAAAGTAGTGGTGCCCAAGGCCGAGCTGTTGAGGTAGATTGTTTTGTGGTTTTATGCCCGCCATCAGCGGCTGCTTTATTGTGCAGCCCGCGCCCATTCTGTGAAATGGTAGCGCAGAGGGATTACAGAGGTCAGAAGCGACCTTCGAAACCAGCGTAAGGAGCAGGAATACGTTGGAAAAAAACAGAAAACAAGGCTTTTTGGCCTTGAGTAGGTTATATATTCGTTTAACCCTAAAGTTAGTGTTGCAGTGGATAATTGGACAGAACATTAGGAAGGCTACAACTCAGCCCTCTACTTCCTCCAGCAGCAACAACCGGAGGGGAAACAAAGAAAGAAAGAAAAGTCGTGCACTGTAGAGGCGGAGCTAGCACGTTAACGTCTGATTAATGGATATATCCCACGGGAGATGGATATGGAAGTAACAGGAGAATTGATGCCCTTTCAGGAGTTAAGGAACGTTTTTTCCGCTGTTAAGAAACTCTTGCATTCCAAAAGTGGGTAATGATCCCGAAACACACAACCATTCTCCGACCGGGGTTAGCTTAAGGCTCAGAGGCTGGGACACTCACACGAGGAGGTGCGAGTGTTTGGGTTTGATAAGGGAGCTCGAACGGATGGATTGAGTGAGAAATATCAACTTAACGATTTCCAGTCGAAACATTTGTGTGGTGGTTCTCACACGGTGCCACCAGGAGGATGGATAGAAGGTGGTAACCCGGAAAGGTTTTACAACTGGCAGCCACCGGGGAGCGCGCCCTGTGGGAAGACCATGCATGAGATGGAAGGATGGTGTTACGGCTGCCGCCGCCTATGCAAGAAGGACGCTGGGGACACGGAAGGGATAGGTTGGTCTACCGGGACGGAGAGGTCCTGAGAACGTACTCTGGGTCCTATCTGTTTAGAGTAAGAAAGATAAATGAGAAAATATATATCAGAAGTTAATGAATGTATTGACTTCGACACAGATAATGCTAATGGGTAACGGTCTGCTTAAGGACCTGCTCCTTGGGCCCGGCATAGACAGGTAAATGGTGGGAACCTTCATGGTGTCACTGTGGATTGCCGCGACCTCAGCAGGAAGTAGGTACCTTGCGTGGGGGAAGGTAATAAGGTAATGATGCCTCCGCCAAGGGCTCCCTCCTATCACATTATACGCCATCTGTAGAGGTAATCGAGAATTGTCCTGCTACATAGTAGGATTCTCTGAGGTGTGGATAAAAACTGGTCACTCAGGCCTTGGTCACACATTCACTGCCACGTGTGGTATTCGCTTGACCTTTAGGTGAAAAGAAAGAGGTGAGATGGTGCTTATCTCCCATGATTGACGGCTCATTTGTGTATTGATATTTTTTTGCTAGGCAGGTATTCAGGAAATTGAAGTGCTTTTATGAACCAATATATATATATATATATATATATATATATATATATATATATATATATATATATATATATATATATATA
>JAYMFT010396734.1:0-19250 GCA_038088735.1 Panulirus argus
GGAGACAGATGAAATGGCCACATTCGCTCACACTCAGTCTCTAGCTGTCATGTGTAATGCACTGAAACCACAGCTCTGCCTCACACCTACATGTGTCCCAAAGCTTTCACTCAACTTTCTGTCCACTCTTCCACATGCATTTGCTCTTCAAGAGAAGACTTTCACACCATCCAGCAGTTGTCCCTCTATACCATGTATCTTTAACACATTCCATAAAGCATTCCACTCGACTCTGTCATATGCTTTCTCAAGATCCATAAAAGATGCATGTAACTTCTTACCTTTTGCTAAATACCTTTCCACTGTCATCTATACCACAAAAATCTGATCCACACATCCCCAACATGACCTAAAACCTCCTTGCATTCAATCACTTCCATCACTCTATCAGTTAACATTCTTACATACACTTTTCCTGGTATACATAACAGACTTGTTCCCCTATGATTGCTACATACATCCTTAGCACCTTTTCCTTTGAATTAAAGAACAATAATAGCTTTCACCCAATCTTCATGCACAACTTTCTGTTTCTGTGCTAGATAACATATCAGATGAATCCTCTCTATCACACTTTCTCCTCCATACTTCAGCATTTCAGTCATAATCCCATCCACTCCAGGTGCCTTTCCTACCCTCAGCCTCATTATATTGCCCTTCTCACTTCCCTTTTTGCTATAGGCCCTTGCACTTGTATCCTCTTCCTTCCATCCTCCATGCCCATGCATGTAACAACTGCTGCCTCCCCTTCTCTCACATTCATCATTTCTTAAAAGTACTCTTTCCACCTCCCTTTCACTTCCTCCTTTTGATTCTGCCACTCCCCTTCTGTACTTTCACATTATCATTTCTACTCCTACATCCACCTCTTTCCTTTTCAACTCCTTCCAGTATAGTTTCTTATTATCCTGAAACTTTTCACTTAACTTTCTTTCAGGATATTTATCTACTCTTTCTTTGCTTCCCTCTATCAGCTTCATAACATTCTGCTTACACATTTTATAGTCTTCTTCTTCCTTCATTCTTTGCTGAACTTCCACTGGTACATTCCTATTGAGCGATGTACAATATGCCTTTTTCTTCTCTTTCACGGCGTTTCTAATCTTTTCCATCCACAATGCATTGCCCTTTTTATTTCTATATCTCCCGACCTTGTATCCAGCTGCTAATTCTACAACCTTTAATAGTTTTTCTCTGAACATTTTAAACACCTCATTGAAACATGACTGCATCTCTACATTCACTGCACTTCCACCTATACTTTCAGTTACCCTCCTTTCATACTCCTCCTTGCATTTTTTCTGACTCTTCTTGCTTGCCAACACTTTTACCTCTCCATTCTTCCTTACTCCATGTCTCCATGTCTCCATTTCTCCCTTATCCTCATCCCCACAAAAGCTGTGAAATGGTCAGAGTCTCCAGAGGATCCTCTCACAACTGTAGCATCTAGCACAGCCTTTCTCAATCTTTCATCCACTACCACATAGTCAATCAAAGCCTTTTGCTCTTCTCTTCCATAATTCCTCATCCATGTATATCTGTGGATTGATCTAGTGCTGAAAAAAGGTGTTTGCAAGGAATAAACCTCTCTCAGCACAAATATCCACGAGATAACTTCCATTCTCATTTACTCCAGGCACTCCCCTTTTACCAACTACAGTACCCACGGAAATTTTGAAAAATATGGGGCCTGTCATTATGTGGTGGTGTGTTCTCAGAATTTCCATGTCTGTCAGCCTACCGAATGCTCAATTCTTGCTTAATTAGTACTTGGCAACTCTCCCTGTTGATCCTATCACCATGGATTAAGGAGCACATCAGTGCCTCGTGGGACAAGCTAGAGAGAGGATGCATGCTATGAGCTACTGGATTAAGAAAGACCCTTTTTTGTATCATTGACTTTTCATCCCACTGCTGCCTACCCACACCTTAGAACAGGGAACAAGAACCTCACCCAGCAAGAAAAGGCTTGGATTCTTGTCCTGAGGGAAGCAAAAACATTGAAGAAAATTTGTCAACATATGGGAGTAAGCAAATCAGCCATATACAGCCTCGTTGCAAAAGCCAAGAATATCCCACAAGGTGAAGTTCCACCTTGTTGAATCTGTACCAGGGTGCCCCAGAAAGACTTCAGCGGCTATTGACAGGCTTATTGAAAGGCAAGTATTGATAAATCCATGCATCATAGCAAGACTATTAAAGCAAGCCTATCCCACCCTCCTTGGAAGTGTTGCAGAACCCACCATTCAAGAGTGCTGCCAGAAACACCTGAATCTGCCTCATCATTCCTCAACCAGAAAACTCCTACAGACTCGCAAGATGCATGCTGCTTGTCTCAGTTTTGCAAGGAACTACAAACATTTTACTGTTGAGGATTGGTGAAGGGTCTTATGGAGCAATGAGTCAACTTTCCAGTGTGGTGCAGTGAGGTGTGGCACGTTGAGACATCCCACAGGCATGAAACCCCTTGACCCCTGTTATGTGCAGATGACTGTCAAACACCCAGACTCGGTCATGATTTGGGGTTGCTTCAGTGGAGAGTTGGGGCATGGGGATTTCATGTGCTTCCCAAGAACATCATAATGAATGGGGACTGATACATTGAGGTTCTTCGTGACCACATGATGAATTTTTATGAGATTTATTACGGCAGCTTCTTTATGCAAGAAGACAGTGCACTATGTCACAAGGCAAAGGTCATGAAATGGGTGTCAGACAAGCAGGTGAATGTCCTTCAATGGCCTGGGAATTCTCCAGTCCTGAATCCCATCAAGGAGCTGTGGTCTCACATGAAGCTTAAACTTCAAGAAAGGAACACCTCTTCTGTCCCTTGCCCTCTTACTGACTACATGCTGCAACACATATGAGCTGTTTTGAAGGTATATGGTGGCCACACTAAGTACTAAAATAAAGAAAATGAAATTTTTTTTAACCATTCCTCCAACTTTCTGCGGGTACTGTATCTCACCATTTTCCTTACGTCCCACTTATACATTCATACCACCCAATACATCCACATTTCTCTTATTCTCAGAACTGTAAATACTTTCCCATGTCTTTTCTTTTTCTGTTTCATAATTCTCTTTATTTCAGTTAAGGCCCAGCCTTGATGTGGACTTTTGTCCTTGACTGGAGCCTTCAACGTAAGAAAAAAAGTGATTGAAATTTCTCCAGAAAAGCTTCATTTCATCCTTACCTTGTACAGTCTTCATATTCACTGGCACATGTACACATACCCATGCATACTTCACAATCCCAATCTTTGCTTTCATCCATACTATTCTTGATCCATTCCATCCATGTTCTGGAACATCCTCCCACACTCTCGGTGATAGCTGAATTGCATATCCTTCTTTCCTTCTTCCCCAATAATTTTCACTCATTCCCGTCCATACCACACCTCTTCCATGCCCTCCCATAACTTGCATTAGTCATTTCCATTTTCTCTCCGCTCACCTTGCCCAAGGATATGGGTTTCCCCAATCTCCAGCACATCCAAGCTACAATATTTAAGCTTTTCCACAAGCTCCCTCCTTTTGCTCTCACCAGTCATCCCATTCACATTCAGCACCATCACCCTCAGTCGCTCATCTCTGTTAATCCTCAGCATAACTGGTAGACTCCAGTGCCACTTCTTAGTCTTTTGTGCCTCACCCTTGGCAGGTCACTGGCAGAGGGCAACTCCAGCGCAGTGTTTCCTGAGGCAGCGAGGCTCCAAAATTGTCCAAAAACAAAATAATCACGGCACACCTCAGGTGTTTGTCTGAATCTAAAAGGATTGCCCTGATGGAGCT
The DNA here is from genome assembly GCA_038088735.1 of Panulirus argus. Lineage (NCBI taxonomy): Eukaryota > Metazoa > Arthropoda > Malacostraca > Decapoda > Palinuridae > Panulirus > Panulirus argus. The sequence continues at coordinate 3,795 of JAYMFT010396734.1, forward strand.
GGGCAACGCCTCCTCCTTTAGTTCCATCCCTAACGGGTGTATTAATGAGGTCACCGTGAGAAGACGGGGTGAGACTTGGATACTCTAGTAAAACTAGAGTATTCCTTTGAGGTATTGAAACTTGACATCTTACCCCAATTTTTGAGCTTTTTTTTCTGTCCACAGTAGCAGCACCTCCTGCCTCATTGGCTACAATAATGCCACTGCCACTCCTATCCCTCGCATCCATATCATATTACTGGGCCTGTTATACCTTTAACCATACACATATTTGCCCTCCCAGATAATGTTCTGTCTTTCCTTACATTCTTCCGCTCTTCCAGAACCTTTGCCCCCTCAGCCATCCTTTGCCTCGCTTCTGATTCCAATGTTTCATTCACTGCCACGTCCACTCTCAGATGTTTAGAATGCCTCTCTCCTTCCAGTTTTCTCAGTTCAAACTCACACCCCCAACTAACTTGTCCCTTAACCCTGCTAAACTTAATAACCATACTTTTATGCACATTAACTCTCACACACCCTTCCAAACTCAGTGACCAACTTCTGCAGTTTCTCACTCGAATCTGCCACCAGTGTTGTATCATCAGCAAACAACAACTGACCCTTTTCCCAAGCCCTCTCATCCCCTACAGACAGCATACTCGCCCATCTCTCCAAGACTCACATTTACCTCTCTCACCACCCCTTCCCTTAACACATGAAACAGCCATGGTGGCATCACATGCTGCTGCTGCAGACCAGTCTTCACCTGGAACCATTCATTCTCCTTTCTTCCTGCTTGTACATGCTTTTCACCGTAGGTAAAAACTTCTCTCTGCTTTTAGCAGCTTTTGTCCCATACCATATATTCTTAAGACTTTCCACAAGGCATCTCTGTCATCCCTATCATATGCTTTCTCCAGATTCATGAATGCTACCTACATATCCATCCATTTCTCTAAGTATTTCTCACACATGTTCTTCAAGCAAACACCTGATCCACACATCCTCTACTAGTTCTGAATCTGCTCTGTTCTTCTCCAGTCTGATGCTCTGTGCATGCCTTTATTCTTAAACACTATCCTCTCATACAGCTTACCAAGTACACTCAGCAAACGTATACATCTGTAATTTGAACACTCACCTTTATCCCACTTGCCTTTGTACAGTGGCACTATACTTGCACTCTGACGCTCCTCAAGCACCACACCATGATCTGTACTTTCATTGAAAATCCTCGCTAACCAACCAACAACACAGTCACCCCACTTCTAAATAAATTCAACAGCAGTACCATCCATTCCAGCCATCTTGACACATTTCATTCTATGTAAGGCTTTCATGAGCCCTTCTCTCCACCAACTCATACTGCTTGACTCTTACACTTAAAATGCCCCCTACACCAAACACCCTACATCTGCCACTCTGTCATCATATACATTTAACAGTCCTTGAAAATACTCACATTTCATCCTCACTTCATCACTACTTGTTATCACTTTCCCTTTTGTCCCCTTCACAAATATTCCTGTTTGTTCTTTTTTTTTCACATAATTTACCTCCTTCGAAAACATCTTACTCTCCCTAAAGTTTACTGATGCTTACTCTTTCCAACTCTTATATGCCTCTTATATGCCCTCTTTTTCAACACCTACACCTTCATCTTGAGCTCCTGTCGCTTTCTCTTATACATCCCTAATCATTTGTACTCCTTTCCTGTAAGTACAGCCCAAACGCCTCTCTTCTCTTTCACTAACAACTTTACTTCGTCATTCCACCACTCACTTTCCTTTCTAATCTGTGCACCTCCCACCTATCACATGCTACATGCATCTTTGCACTTGCCAGCACTGATTCCTAAATACCTTCCATTTCTTAGCCTTTCCCTTTGCTTCATTTACTCATTTTTTGCCATTTTACATCCAGTCTTTCATGTTATTTCTTCATGCAAGTCTCTCTTCCAAGCTCGCTTACTCTCACCACTCCCTTTTCCCCAACATTGTTTCCACTTTTTGGAAACCTCTACAAGTGTTCCCCCTCACCTCCACATGCTAGTGATCAAACATCCCATCAGTTGCCCCTCTCAGCTCATTTACATCCAAAAGTTTTTTCACTTCTATCAATTGATATGTAACCCAGTAATGCTCGCTGACCATCTCTCCTACTCACCTACATACACTATAGTATATATCTTTTTAAACTAGGTGTTCCCAGTCACCAGCAGTCCTTTTTCATAACACAACTCCATAAGGTGTTCATCATTTCCATTTATAACACTGAATACCCCATGTGTTCCAAGTATACCTTCAACTGCCACATTGCTTACCTTTGCATTTAAATTACCCATCACTAATACCTGGTCTCTTGCATCAAAACTGCTAATGCACAAACTCAGCTGCTCCCATAACATTTTCTCATGATCTCTCTTCTCATGGCTAGGAGTATAAGCACTTATAATCACCCATCTCTTGCCATCCACTTTCATTTTTACCCGCATCAGTCTAGATTTCACTTCCTTACACTCTTTCACACACTCCTGCAACTCCTGCTTCTGGAGTAGTAATATTCCTTCCTCAGCTCTTGTCCTCTCACCAACCTCTAACTTTACTCCTAAGTTATTTCCAAACCAATCTTCCTCTTTATCCTTAAGCTTTATTTCACTCAGAGCCAGAACATCCAGATTTCTTTCCTCAAACATACGACTTGTCTCTCCTTTCTTCTCATCTTGGTTACATCCAGACACATTTAAACACCCCAACCAAAGCCTTTGAGGAGGATGAGCACACCTTGCTTGGCTTCTTTAGAAATTGAAATACAAGAAGGAGGGTTTCCTATCCCATGCTCCTACCCCCCTTAAGCAGCCTTCTATGATACACAGGGAATATTGAGGTAGAATTATTTCTTCCCTGCCTCAAGGATAAAAGCTATAAATAATCAGTAGTTTATGTCCATCAGTCCCCTGCCTTACTAATCTTTCTAACTTTTGTGCCACCCACTTTTCAGCTAGATTCTAGGTAGTGTTAACTTCTGTGCCTCTAGCTTTTCCTATAATCTTTCTTTTGGTTAGCATGCACTGGTCCTGTATTCTGTCCTCTTCTAAACCTTCCATGATGTAGCCCATATACTTCCTTGATCACTTCATTTCTAACAGTGCATATTATTCTTTCAACTGCTTTGCTCAGTTTCCTGTGTACCTCTGTTTGTGTCACCCTGGGTCTATGTTCCTCTTCCTCATTCTTCATGCTCCATTGGATTGACTCTGAATTTGCTCCTTCTCACCTTCCCTGACCTCTGCTTTCATGTCTTAGTGTGTGTGTTAGTTTTATTCTCAACTTGAACAGCTTTTGATATTATTTCAGTAGATTCAGTATGTGCTTTTGTCCTTTCCTCTATATGAAAGGCTCTCATTAATGTTCCTTCATTTCTTTAACCTATAGATTTTTCCTCTGATTGCACATCTAGAGAAAATGCATCAGAATTCATATAATTTCTAATGGATTCATCTTCTTTCCCCTGGTTTTGTGTCTTGTGAGCCCCCTCCACTAAACTGTGTTTCAGTTCCTCTCTAGGCTCTTGACTCCCTTCATGATTCTTGAAATGCTTCCTCAGTTTTCTTAATTCTTAAGTCTAGTTGTGGTATCATCTGATCTTGGTCCTTCACAAATTCCCATAACATCTCTGGTGCTTTCATCTCTAGCCTCTTTTTTTGCTTTTGTCTCTAACCGTCTCTTGCAAATCTGAGTCATTCTCCAAACCATCCATTTCTGTTTCATGCAGTGCTAGAAGTCTTAAATGAAATCCCCAGAGTAATACTAATACCAGTAATGAAACCTACTAGAATAAATTGTCCTAAACTCTGAGGAGAGTTTTTTTTATATTCAGCTGCTGAAAGTGTTGCCTTGGTTACATTGAAAATAGAAATATCTTACACTTTAGCAAGAAGCACTAACATACACTAACTTTCTGTATCATTTCACGGTGTTACCCACTCACCTTCTTACAAATTGGGTTTCCTGAAAAGGAGACAAATACACAAAAGAAAAGATCTTGATTCACTTAAGTTGGCAACACTCCTTTATTCAGTTTGAACCAGGGAAGCTTCCACTTCCAAATCCCATTTAAATTCTCAAAATTAGGTACTCCTAAACTGAATATCTAAAGCATATACCACACAAGGCTTAGGAGAGTAAGTTGGAACAAAGAGATTTTTAAAAGAATAAGGAGGACAAGGCCAGAGCAAATCCAAAACTTTTCTACAAATTTGGAATAAACTGTCAGGTAAAGAGTATTAGTCAGGCTAAGATATTCTAGGAAAAGATTTGATGATGATGATGTAAGGATATGCAAGGAATTGAATCATAAATTGAAAGTCAGTGTACCCTCAACAGTAGTGAGATGAATTGGTAAGGATGTAGAAAACATTGAGATATATAGAAAAAACATTAACAGAATACTAAATGGTCTTGACCCATGTGAGGCTTTTGGTCCTGTAGATACACTAAACAAACCTCTGGAAATGCTGTTCATGATGTCACTGGAGAGAAGCAGAGTGTCAAGGGAGTAGAATAGGGTAAATTTCATACAAGGGACCAAGAAGAGGCACTGAACAACCTATCTGTCTCACTGATGAGTGGCGTGAAACATTCTGGAAAAGATAATCAGAAGGCAAATGGATATCGTTCAGCAGAGTAGAAATTGCAGAAGTGAGACAGCACAGTTTGAGGGATAAGAGGTCATGTGTAATGAACTTCTATGATGTATGTGAGAGAGTGAGCTGTTTCTTGGACAAAAGGGAAGCTGGATGAATTGTTTGTATCTGGACTGCCAAAAAGTATTTGAGACTATACTGCACAGGAGGCTGATTAAGAAGCTAGATCATCAACGTCTAGAAGATTATCTTGGTGAAAGGAAGTAAAGACATGTGTCATAGAACCCTTCTCCAATTGGTTTGAGGTTACGGCTGGAGTGCCGCAAGGTTTTGTTCTGGGACCATTACTCTTCTTGATCTATGTTAATGACTTGTCAGAAGGTATGGTCTCCAACCTGAATATGTTTACAGATAATGCAAAGGTCATGAGGGAAGTGAAAAGCATGGAGGATTGCAACAACTTACAAGTGGTACAAGTGGACCTAGACTGACTCCATAGTTGGTCCGATACATGGTCACAAAAGTTCAGTCTAAGTAAATGTAAAGTAATGAGGATGGGTTACAGTGAAAGAAGACCTAGATATGGTTATCACTGAGTGGGAAATAAGCTGCAATAATCTGTGTGTGAGAAAGACTTGGGAGTCAACATTGTCCCTCGCCTGTTATGAGGGTCCCACTTTAGGAGAATAGTTATGACATTGTTCCTACCTATCTCCAGAGTCCCACTTCAGGAGATTAATTAAGGAGACAAACTGTTTGTTGTCAGATATTAGAACTGCTTTTGAGTTCATTGATAATGAAGCATAGCAAGCTGCTTACTTCATACTTAAGGCCAGAACTAGAATATGCTCTTCCAGATTGGTCACCACACCTAAAGAAGTACAAAGAGCTCCTATAGAAGGTCTACAGGAGAGCTACAAATATAGTTCACTAGTGTTGCAGAATGGTGAAGTTCATTATAACAATATTAGTGAAGCTTGGGCACTTTAGATTATTAATATTTTTTCATATTAACATGAGCTGTCATAATATAATGTCGGCCCAGCTGGCCACACACTGTGGGGTGCCGATACTGCACATGCCAAACTGCCCATTGTGATAGCATTCAAAGAGTAAGGATGCATTGTTTGCCTCTCATATAGTTCTACTATCCTGTCCACTTGTACCAGTCACAACTATGCCTAAGCATCCAGCAAGTATTCCTACTACAAGTAAACCTATTCAAGTTATAAGTAAACTTGAACATGGGTCTATGCTTCAGCAGTTGCTAGCTGGTATGGCATTAATGAGAGTAGCATCTGCACTGTGAAGAAGAAAAGTGAATATATTAGCTGAGAAAGCCTTTTCTCTGCTATCTGTTTTGAAGTGTATCTCAGGATGCCATTAATATGTGAAGATGGAGGATGCTCTTCCATTTAACCCTTTAATATCCACAAAAAAAAATTCTGTACCCTAAAAATTCAGGAATTTCAGGATTAATTGAAATTTTTTTTTTCTTAAATGTCAAAGATTATGTTAAGAGAATACAGAAAACAGATACAGGATTAGGTTTGTTAATACAATGCAAAAAACAGATACAGGGGTAGGTGTGGCTTAAGTCCAATTGTATAATTACAAGAGTAAGTATTATGTAGTAATCCAGTACATTCTGCTACACAGCCATGCTCGATATCGCTGGGTATACATTTACCGTAAAGTAAACATACATTTTAGATTTATTGTATGACTTTACCTGCTTTTTTTCACTTGACATATTGCACACTATGTTTTTGTTTCATGATTCACACAAAACTACCATGTTTATTGAATTGAATTTGTAATGTTTTTGAAAAATATGTGACATGTGGATGGCTTCATCTAAGGTGGGTCACAAGGATGCATGTGTTGGCCTATGAACAAGCCTGGCAAGTGATTCATTATCTTCTCTGTTTAGCCTAACTTATTGTGCTTTCCAGTTCCATCAACATATTTCATTATGACAGAAGAAAAATGAAAAATGATAACATGGTTGACATATTTATTACCACAGCAAAACCACATGGTATAATGAGTAAAATTCAGTACGGTACAATTATTATAAAGTGAAAAGACTGGTGTTTATAATCCATGTTTATCTTCCTCGTTACACCTATCCTATCATCCAGCCTTTCCCAATCCACTAATGAGAGGGAAATAACTGGCTATAGCATCACTTTATGCCACCACAAATGCACAATATGCTGCACCAAATGCACTTCACCACTTCACTCATCACCTCACCTTACACAGCTCCTCAATATATGAATACTGGCCTGCTGCACATAAAACCAATAGATGGTATTGATTTTATTCAGTAGGTTCTTGACTAATTTATACATTGAAAATTAATCCATAGAGTACAACATTAAGAAAAACACTGCAATAGAAATATGGATGGTATAGCAGTGTACACTTTAGAATTTTTCCAATTCAGTGAGGCAAGTGGTCAGTTGTCTCCTGGTTGAAAACCTATACTTAGTGAATGATACAGTAAATTCTACTATTTATAATTTTTTCTTATGCAGTTCTCCTCAGTATGTTCTTACCTAATGCATAAACTAATAATTATCTACATATTCAGAAAAAAATATAAGAAACTTACCGTGCACCTGGAATCACATTGCTTGTTTTCATAACTTGTCTTTCAGTGAATTAAGTAAATTATATATTTTTTTTTATAAACAATCCTCTTTAGTTGCTTTATGGATAATTCATAAACTAATAATGAATTACATATTGTACAGTATAAAAAGATACTCTGTCACAAATATGGCAGTATAACATTGTACAGTTTAGAACATCTCCAGTTCTGGGAAGGGAGTGCAGAGTGGTTGTCTCACAGTTCAAGATGTACATCTTACATGGTCAGTGATATGATAAATTGTACTCTTTATACATGTTTTACACTTTTCTCCTTAACAGTTTCATGATTAATTTATGTGCTAAAAATGTTACATATTAAGAAAAAAAATGGAAACATGGGTGGTACAATAGAATATTTGCAATTCAGGTAGGTGAGGTGAGGTACATAATCATATTTCACTTAAAAGCATTCATTAGTAATCATATTTCATTTTATTTTTTTTTTTTTTAATTTTTTTTTTTTTTTTTACGGGAAAGTGTATTTTATGTATACACTACAGGTATTTTTTCAGCGTAGTTCTCCCCTTGTAGGTTCTTATCTAATACATGTACCATTACTTGTCTTACATATTCAGAAAGAACATACAACAAAATTTTACCTAGCATATTCCAAAGTCCTGAAGAAATGTGGATGAGACAAATAGGAAGATACCACTCATCATTTACTGTATGTGTTGTATGTTATATTCATTGCTTGGATGATGTTTTTGAGTGCTATTTGATGTATTATTTCCATTATTTACTTGATGATTTGAGTATAGTTTATGTGTTTTTTCATAGAAATGATTATCACACTATTGCACAATTTGAATGTGCTTGAACTTTGTTTGTGCCTATGTTGTGCTGTGTCTAGACCCTACTGTACCAGAGCTAATAGAGCTAAAGGTCTTAAATTTGCACACCTTGGAAGAGAGAAGAGTGAGGGATGAAGAAGGCAATGAACAGTTCTTTGAGGGATGTAGTAATAGAACAGTCCAGAGGATATTAACATGAAACAAGAAACTTGTTAAGAAATATGTGAATGATTGTTTTTATAGGGTAAGAGTGGTGGATAAATGGAAGAAAATGAATAAAGACATGGTTAATGAAGATAGCATACTAAAATTTAAAAGGGTGTTTGTTTGTAGAGATTGTTTAAGAGATGGGGCCATTGTAGAGATCGTTTAAGAGATGGGGCCCAAAAGCTTAAAGTTCCCTCCCCATAAAATACAAATAGGTAATTACCACACTTTATGACCTGTGGTCCAATCCAGAGGACATGGCTAATTTCCTGAGAGCTGCTGGAGCTCCATAGAAGGGACTTGGGCAAGAATGTAAGGTTCAGTATTATTTGATATATTAGGGTGCAACTAGGCTCTACCTGTATATGGTTATGCTACATATGAAAAGTCACCCTTAGCAAGGTGGAATAATTATCAATAGATGAAAAGGAGTACAGTTTTGTTGAGGCCCTTCTCACTCCATAGATGTCCATCATTTCCCTATTACTGTATATACAATGATCCCATGATTGATGGACTAATAGGGGGGAGAGGGTATCCGTTAATTCTGAAAGTCCGATATGTCGAATGTAACCATTTTTTATGCAGTATTCAGTAATAAAATATACAGTTCACACACTCTTTTAACTCCTGTATCACTTGATGCCATTTTGAATTGTGGGGATCACAAAATTATTTAATGAATAAAGTCACAATTTTCTGTATACAACCTGACCGCATGATAGTTTGAGGCAGACTGGTACCGAAACAAAGTGAGTATACCCCATGCTACCAAAAACAAGTGTGATGTGAAATGCGCATGGTGTGGCATTTGAGATTTTTCTATTTTTTTTTGTATTTTTCAATTATTATTAATGTATTATTATTTGCCCAGTCCAATAAGTCCAAAATCCATCATATCATGGTTTGTTGAATCAAGGATTTACTGTATATATATTATCCCTGGGGCTAGGGGAGAAAGAATAGTGCCCACATATTCCCTGCGTGTCTTAGAAGGCGACTAAGAGACCCGGGTGGGAGTGGTAGGCTGGAAATTCTCCCCTCCAGTTTTACTTTACCAAAAAAAGGAACAGAAAAGGTGGCCAAGTGATAATTTTTCCCTCAAAGGCTCAGTTATCTGTTCCTTACCCTACCTCGCTATCAAGGGAAATGGCGAATACACATGAAAAAAAAGTATGTGATTATGTATGTGTGTATTTATGTATTCTGTCTGATCTTTTTTTTATGTTGAAAGCTTCAGTCATGTACAAAATATTCTTTTTGGGATGTTGCTAATTTTGTGTTTGGTCTTCAGGTTGAGAGTGAGGGACGACCAATAACTAACCAGAAATCATCTGGCCGTTGTTGGATCTTTGCTTGTCTCAATGTGATGCGACTTCCGTTTGTGAAACAGTATAATTTGGAAGAATTTGAATTTTCACAGGCACATCTCTTCTTTTGGGATAAGGTACAAGAGAAAGTCATACTTAATGGTTTAGCTAAACAATACATGTACCTCTATAAAGAGTGTTTCTTTCTACTTTTTAATCTATATGTGTAAGACGTGTCAACACATTGTAGGCATTGTATGAATGTATTTTGGAGTATTTTATTTGATAAAGTTGGAATGAAATGCACATAGCCTTTTGAAATTTAAGCATAGATGTTAGAATGCTGATCTGGCATTTTGATGAGCAGATTGAGCGATGCAACTACTTCCTCAATAAGATGGTTGAGTGTGCTAGACGAGGAGAGGAGGTTGAAGGTCGACTTGTGTCTTTTCTTCTTCATGACCCAACATCTGATGGTGGTCAGTGGGACATGCTTGTTAACCTTATTACAAGGTGAGTGATATATTGGTGAACATTATTTTGTTTATCACATGTTAACAAAATATATCATGCATAGTATGCTTTGAATTAAGTACTATATGATGAATTTGTATGAAAAATATTGAATGTTGGTAAGCTCTGATCTCCACAAAGTTAGATATGGATGGTATTCTGTATGAAAGGTGATTTTGGGTAATGACCATGGCTTTGTTGCTTTATATCAAAACATTGTAGCTTGGGGAAGTAATAGAATGGTCTGAAACTTAACCTTGCTTCACACTTTATCAGTGTATACTCACAGAGCCTTCCTCCTCTAACAATGGGACATTGACTAAGTACATACACTGAGGTATTTTGCTGAAAAGTGGATGGCACCAAAATTAGAAAAATTAGCAAAACAGGTGTTTGATAGACATGAATCAATGTTTATATTTAGCGTGGGAAGAGATCATAGACCAGAAAAGGAAAAGTGGTAAAGAAGGAGGAAATGCATATTAAACAATTGCTGAAGGCTATGGGATTCTCAGCTGCAATTTCTGTGATAAAGGAAAACAGGAGAATTTGTGGTTATAACCAAGATGTAAGAAGGCAACCAGTTATGGTTATGTTTGACTTGGAGTTACCAAGCCAAGAAGTACTTCGGAAAGCTAAGAAACTTAAAGGCAAAGTGGAATTCAGTGGGATATTTAACAGATGTGATAAATCAGGGGAAGAGAGGGAGAAAAACAGAGTACAGTCAGAAGACAAAAAACTAGACTCTGCACTTGTCATGAAGATGGAGCAGCCCTGCTAGCACTGCAGAAAGAGCAGGATTCTTAGGAGGTGGTGAAGTCAGACTGAAAGTAATGTAATCAAATGCTGAAGGATTAATAGTTAGCGGTAAAGAGCTGGAATTTAAGGATTGTATAAAGGAAAGTGCATCTGATATTGTTTTAGTCTTGGACACTAAGCTTACCAAAGAGATGAAATCTCGCTTGTTCTGCCCAGAGGAGTATATGATAGCAAGAAAGAAAAGAGAAGGCAAAGGAAGGGGAGGATTAATCTTCTTAAAAAAGATAGCCTGAAGTTTCATGAAATAATGGGTGATGGCCCATTCAGACAGTCATGATGGGAAAAGCAAAAGTAGGAAAAATGTGTTTATTGATAATGATATCATACAATCCTCCAAAGAAGTGTAATGATCCAAAACAAACATACAGAGATAATGAAGGAACAATTAGGATGGGACATGAGACAGTAAAGTACTGATAATGGAGGATTTTGATTATAAGGAGACGGACTGGTAGATTTGAATTCTCACGGTGATGAAGAGTCCTGGAGACAAAAGTGTTTAAAGTATGTACAGGAAACTCTCCTATACCAGCAACTTTGGGAGCAAATTAAGATGAGAGGGACTAATACACCATCAGTGCTAGATATTACCTTCACACATACTAGCATGGTTATTGCAAACAATATACCTGAACCTGGTATTAGAAGTGATGTGCAATACTTAGGTTTGAATATGTGGTAAATGAAAATATTAAAAGAGCAGAGGTAAGACAGGACATAAAGAGGAGAAATAATTGTAGAAACTACACAAACCTTAATAATTCCTGTGGTGACATAGATTATAATAAAGTTCTGTAACCAGGAACCAGGGTTTTGTGGTAAGATGTTCTGTGATATTTACAAGCTTCAAATACAGGAAATAGTAAGAAAGAGGAAAGAATGATTAGATAAAAGATATCAAATAGCAAAGGAGATTTGAGATGTGCAGCAGCACTCTGCTAGCCAGCATTTGCAAGGTATAAGGGAGCATGGAATGAGTATAGCAGGATAAGAAATGAGGAACAAAGAAACTCTGAAAAAAATAGTATTGACAGGGCAGGTGAAAATCCAAAACTTTCTAAAATTTGTCAGGAGTCAATCGTATGTTAAAGAGCAGCTAATCAGGATAAGGAATTCAGAGGGAAAAATTGTAGAGGATAATGTAAGGATATGTAATAAGTTCAAAAGTGTTTTCATGGTGGAAGATTCTGTATATAGCCCTAACACCAGTGAGGTGGAATAGGGAGGAGGTTTTGGAAATCAGTGAGATATCTGGAAAAGATATATACAGAATACTGAAAGGACTTGATCCATACAAGGCTCATAGTCCTGATGAAATCACCTTATATGCTGAAGATTTGTGAATATATGCTATATAAACCACATTAATTACTGTTCAAGATGTCGCTGGAGAGACAGTGTACCAAGGGAATGAAAAAGGGTAAATATCATACTGTATGTAAGAAAGAAGAATGGACCTCATTGACGATTGTAGTTTGCAAAATTCTGAAAAAGATAAATGGAAAGGAAGAGGATAACCGTCTGTGGAGGAGAAATTAATTATGCGAGAGACAGCACGTGTTAGGGAAAGGAGATTGTTTGTAACAAGCATTGTAGAGCTTTATGAGAGATTGAACTAAGTCTTAGACAGAAAGGAAGGCTGGTTGGACTGTATATATATAAGGGCTGTCAGAAAACATTTGACATTGTAATGCATGGATGGCTGCTAAGGAGCTGGAACACCAAGCAGGAAAAAGGGGAAAACTCCTTTGATGGATAGAAGATTATCTCAGTTGGAGGGAACAAAGAATGAATGTCAGAGGAGCCATTTCCAAATGGACTAAGGTAACCAAAAAAGTGCTACAGTGTTCTCTTCTGGGACCAATACTCTTCTTGATCTATGTAGATTACTTGCTTAAAGGTATGGACTTTTACTTGAATATACTTGCCATTGACCAAGGATCATAAGGGAAGGAGGATTGCATCATCGTAAAAGGGGACCTAAACAGAATCCCAATTTGGTTAGAAACATGATAAATGATATTTAACCCAAGTAATTGTAAAATAATGAGGATGAGACAGAGTGAAAGATGGCCTCAGTATGGTTATTATTTAGCAGGATATGAGCTTTAGGATTCTATGTGTGAGAAGGACTTGGGAGTCAGTACTGTCCCCAACCCATTGCCAGAGTTCCATATTTGGAGAATAGTAGGGAAAAAATTTTTTTAGCAAATATCTGAGTAGCTTTCAAGTATATGGATAAGAAAATATTCATCAAACTATTCATATCCTTTGTAAGGCCAAAACTAGAATATGCTTCTTAAGTTTGGTCATCACATCTAGAAAAGCACAAAGAGCCAGTAGAGAAGATCCAAAGGAGGACAAAGAAGATGGTACCAGAATTAAGACAGCTAAGTTAAGGGAAAGGCTGGAGGCTTTAAATTTTTCCAGCTTGGAAGAAAGAAGAGTAAGAGGTGACCTGAATGCAACCATTAAGATTTTGGTAGAGTTTGACAGCATTGACATTGAACAGTCCTTCAAGAAATGTAGGGTTAAAGCAGCCTGAGGACATAACATGAAATTTAAGTAAGGAACTGGTTAAAAAGGGTGAAAAGAAATACAGCTATACCATAAGAGTGGTGGGTGAATGGAATAGGATGACTGAGTACATGGTTAATGCAAACAGCATACATAAATTTAAGAGATTGTGAGATGGTGTAGAATGTTCAAGAGACGGGTGCAAAACTCCTTCCCTGTACAGTACGAATAGGCAATTATGGTAATGACTAGATGAAAGCTAAACAACTGTTTTTACAAACCATTTTTAAAATCTTTTCTACTGTTCATCTGAAACTACGCTCCCCAAACATGTACGACTGACACTTGCTCATCTGCATTTTGGACATCACCCTTCTCTTCATCACTACAAATACAAATTCAATATATCACAGGATCTGTCACCCCCAAGACGTAATTTCCATTTCTAAGATATTGCACTCTCAAGCCATAACTATCCTGAGTTCAACCCACACATACAATCATACAATCTTACCACGCTTATTGACTTATGGTCCTGCCCAGTGGATGTGGCCTTCCTGTGCATTGCAGGAGCTCCATGGAAGTGATTCACGGGGCAGGAAAATAGAATAAACTTAATTACTTTTTGCCGCAGGAATCCCTTCTTAGGTTATATTTATAAACATACTTTTTGCCCCAAGAGTATTTTCTGTCTTTATGTGGCTCCTGTAGCACTCAGGATGCTGGTCACACTTACCAGATAGGACCACAGGTTATGAAGTGTAGTGATAATGTTTGCACAGCTCTGCATAGAGAATTTAGTGCACCTGACTAGTAATTGTTTAGGGAAGTGTGTAGGGATGTGTTATGTCCAGAACATAGACTGAAAAGTGTAACATTGTTTTGGGGAGTGTGGCTTCTGATGGGTGTTGAAGACCAAATTAATTTAGGAGGGCAAATATTTAGTGCTAGTGGGGTGATTTCAGTCTTTATGTATTTTGTCAGTGTTATATTTGTTGAGAGTTAGGAGATTTGAGAGTAGAGATTGCTGAAATGTAAGGCAGGGGTAAGCTTTTTGTTTCTGCTTAGGGCTCGGTGGTTATTTATGGATTTTTGGATAGGAGAGGTCTAATGATGTTGCCTTGAATTGAGTGCATAGCATTTTGAGGTGGGATTATATATGGAGGATCTATATATATTGTTGTGAGTGTTGAGGGTATGGGATTGCAGTTGATTTTTTTAGGGAACAAGGTGACTTTGTTGCTGATTGTTTAGCTAGGATTTTCATTGTATATTTGGCTCATGGTAAGGTGCCTAAGGTTTGGCAGAATGCCTGTATAGTGCCATTGTATAAAAGCAAGGGAGACAAAAGTTAATGTTCACATTACAGAGTTACAAGTTTATTGAGTGCACCTAACTAATTGTATGGGAGAGTGGTCATTGTGAGGGTGGTGACATGTACAGTGTTTCACATTGGGTATGAACAGTATAGCTTCAGGAGTGGTGGAGGATTTATAGTTTCATAGCATTATACATGATAGCTGGAGAGTGGATGTGAGCCAATGAGGTCATTTCTTTTTCTATTCCTGGCAGTGCATCAATAAAGCAGGAAACAGGAGACAAGTAGGTGCTTTTTACTGTGGGACAGGATGGCGTCAGGAATGGATGGAGGCGAGCAAGTATAAATATATACATGTGTAAATGTGTATATGCATGTATTGATATGTATATGTATGAATTGTGCATATATGTGCAGGTATGTATATATTTGTGTATATGAGTGGATGTGTCTTTCTTCATCTGGATCCTGGTGCTACCTCGCAGACGCGAGAAACGGCGATAAAGTATGATAGATATATATATATATATTTATATTTATTTATTTTATTATACTTGATCGCTGTTTCCCGCGTCAGCGAGTTAGCGCCAGGAAACAGACGAAGAAAAACCCACCCCCCCGCATACACACATATATACATACATGCACACATATGCACCGTACATATATATACATACATATCAACATATA